>LYUA01001687.1:23426-34663 GCA_002093875.1 Calopteryx splendens | reverse complement strand
CGCCACACGCCCTTGCGTCGGCTTGCGGGGTATCATGTAGATGTAGATGTGCCCGAAAGAGCCCCAGTTGTCTCGATAATATTACGGTCTTCCTCCCCCCCCCCTCCCATCAACTCCACAATTCGTCGAAAACCTTTCGAATAATAATTTTCAGTGCGGTCATATCGTTATGTTATTGGTAGGGGTGTAATCAATTAGTCAATAGCCATTATCATCACAAACTTGATGTTATCAGGAGTAGGACTGATATTTCATTTTTACATGAATAATTAAACAATGTCCACCATAGCAATTTTTTCCCGACATAGGTTTTAACGTTTTAATTGAAAATAAAATGTCCTTTGGTGGACTTTAGCTAGATTATTTACTCATATATAGCTATCATAGGTTATCTACGTATCAGTGGTTGGTATTGAACGAACCGTAACAATCACTACGCATTACGCATTGCAAGGACTTTCTCTTACTAACCCAACTTTGGTTCCTTCCCCTGTTCTCCATACTTTATTCTAGTCTTTATACCATCCAAAAATCCTAAGTGTTCATCCGATAATAACGTGCGGTGATATATATATATATATTTGGGGAGAGGGGGGGTGGGGTACTTGAAAGGTCATGGAGGAATGACCAATTGGGAATAAGGGTTTTCTGGTGAATCCACGCAGATTTTTAATCTCTTGGCGAACCCGGCAATTTGGAATTATGTTTTCTTATCGTTCACGCAGGCGGAAACCTCTCTCTTTGTTTGTTTTCATTCGACACCTCGTTATTGTCCGCTCTCGTAGAAGAAACCAGCCAAGCAAGTTAGTGCACCTGAGGGGGATGGGGAGGAGATGCCCCCACTCCCTCTCCCCACCTTCCTCTTTCCAGCGTGTCCATCTCAACAGAATTAATATCCCGGTGATTCTAGCTTTTGCTATCTGCTCTCGCTTTCTTCTCTCTTGGATTTACTTACTGTTTGAATTGATTCAAGACTTGACGAGGGACTCAACCATCCGTGATTTGAACGTAACTAAATATCACGAGGGCGAAGGTCTAAAAGTGTCCTAAAATGAATCACGTGATTATTGGACGCCCCTCCCCCTCCCCCCAACGTTATCCTTCCTACCGCCCACACCCACTTTTTCTGCCTTCCTCGGATTTCACCAATTAAATGCCCTCTCTTCTTCCCCCATATTCAAAAATTCGTCGTTAGCCTTCGTCATTAACCAACTTTCTCAATTCTCCAACATCTCAAAAGCCTCTATTCCACTCCATCTCTTATTTTTTTTAAACCATGCTCTTTATCACCAACATTGAGATCACAAAGGGAAGTAAGTTCATTTCCAGGAAAGAGTGATCTTCAATAGGATACGACCCGTTCTGGTCTTTCAACTATTTCTTACGAAGTATGTATCTTAAATAATGTTCATTTTCATAATACGTAATTCTTTATGAATGTAGGTACGTGCATTGTTTTAAATAAACAATAAATATAGGTTTACCTTTATCCAATCATAAAAATTACTTGAGCACTTCCATGATTGCAAAAAAGACACCTATGGGAGGAAGAAAAATTAATGTTTCTGCAAATAGCAAAAATTAATTAAACTCAATTTTTCTTATCAATTATAATTTAAAGAAGAGGAATAAAATGTAACTACCTTCATGGCCAGCGGGATAGTAAACGTAATGACCTTTTGCATGACAGTTTACAGGCCACTGACAGGTGTTCTCTTGGAAAAGTACATTCAAAAGTACTCGATACTAGTAATTTACGAAAGGTATGCAAATTTTGAGCCAGTTTTCATTCCATCATGATCTATTGTTTAATTTTTCTTGGAATTTGTTTTGATTTTCTCTCACGAATTTACAAACATGCATGAAGCTCTTTAAAAATTAATAATCTCGGTAAATAGAATTGTTATCCCAATAGCAAGCATTTTTTCCGAGACACCTACTGTAAATGATTTCCATATTTAACCATCCTTTGCCAGAATCGTTCACTTATATAGTGAATTCCGGCCAAAATCGTTTAAGCCACAACTGGTTTAATTGCCGCATTAATCATTGGTTTAATGCCGCTGGTTTAATGCAGCATTGCCAAATTAATGTTTCCACCGTGATACCTATGAACTCGTGTTCGGAGAAATCCACATAATATTAACTTTTAGTTCATTATGTCATAAATTTGTCATTGAAACATAACAACGGTGTTAGGTGAAAATGACTTCCAAGCATGCAGAGAAATTTCTCGTTAACCCATAAATCCTATGGATGCTCTCATTCTCTAGTTTTTTTGTGCCCGATGAAAGATATCATATAATATATTAATTCAACCATCGTAACATATAACACGTAATTTTTATGTAGTAGTATCGAATTAATGATTTAGTCATTAATCTATATGCTTGCCTGCATATATTATAATATTATTAAAGTCCAAATGGAATAATATTTAACTACGCCCTTAAGGGACATATTTTTTTAAATTTAATTTTAAAATGGTGACCGAGTTCATTCTTTGTACCTACTTGCATTCAAAAGTACTGAATAATAGTTCAATTATGTATATTTTTTTCAAATATTCTGAACATATATCCACATCAATGAGCTGAAAAAATAAAAAACCTGGTCACACCTATTTTTAACTATGGTTTGAAGTCATGGCAACTGATGATGTCGAATGAAAATGTCCTAAGAGTATTTGAGCGATAGATTCTAAGGAAAATACCAATAAGGAAAATTGACGAGTGGAAAATAAGAAATAAATCAGAGCTGGGTTACTTAATTGGCGGACAGGATATATTTCGATTTGTGATGACTCTGAGAATAGATTGGTTGTGTCTTGTTGAGAGAATAGTGGGTGACTGGATTTCCCAGTAGTGTTCAAAGAAATACTTCATCACACAAGTGAAAGGGGAACACCAAAGCTTAAGTGGTTAGATGAGGTAATTGCAAACTTGGCGAGAATGTGCATCATGGAATGGAGGAGAAGAGTTGTCGAAAAGAAAGATAGTATTTTCAATTTTGGAGGGGGTCAAACCCCACTGGTCTGTAGCGTCATGAAGAAGGAGAGAGGGTAACTGATAAACTTAGTGAGACTTGCGGAATATCGGGCTTTAGTTTGCCAATCAGCTTAGAGATTACAAACATTTCTAAAGGTATTACAGAACCAGAGTAAGCATGGCAATGACAATCAATCATATGAAACGAAGATAATAAGGTCTTCAAGAAATAGGAAGGCTAAGTTTAATATTATATTTGATGGAAATATATTAGATTATGTACAACTCTTAAATAATTCTGAGGTTTATCTAAAGGAAAAAGATTGATAAAGAAATTTATAGAAATATTATGTGAGGCACAAAAAGGTTTGAAAATAGGAAAGAGTTCCCGACAAAGAAGCGATGCATGGAAAAGATTAGTGAAAAATCTGTTGCAGAGATTAGTTTTTTATGGCTCTAAAATTTGGTTTTTCAAGTCAAGGGGGATAAGCGTAGATTGAAGTTTTTTGAGATGTGGATGAAAGGAGGACCGAAAAAAGGAAATAAACGAAGAATTGCATGGTAGCGGACGAGACAGAATGCTCTTAAGTGAAATTCCAGGAAGGCGTAAAGTGGATGGGGTAGATATTGAGAGGCAGTGAGAAGGGAGAATGTTGATTAATCGAGATGGAGAAAGGTGTCAGGCATGTTGGACGAAGTTAAGGGAGGTTGAAAGTATGTGGAGTTGGAGAATTATTTATTGTAACATGGTGGAAGTGGGAAATTTCGTGTCGTTGTTGGGCCTGGCTCGGAAGTGTCGCAGCGATTAGTCCCTAGGCCCATCAAAAACCTAATCTGACTACTGCCACCTCGCTCTAAAAGTGCGGGCACGTCTCGATGCGTCTTAAATCCGGAACAGGTCATAAAGAGTGAATTACTTTGTATGTGCGCACTTAATGAACTCCAATTTCGCCAAGATAGTAGAGCGGCATGGATCATATATTTTAAATGAAAGGATTGTAGTTAGAAGGAGGATTTTGTATTTATAATACAGTTAGCACCTTATTTCATGCAGCGCTTTCTGGGTACGGAGTATTCCGTCCGGCGTCGTCACTCGCTAGACTCGTAAAGAGAGAAAATAAAAACACTAAATCCAGCTTCCGAATCCCGTGAATGTTTCACGGCGAACCCGCTCGGGAAGCGGCGGCGGGATAGGTTTAAGCAGTCCGGCCACTCTTGAGTCGGTCATAAAGTTAGACGGGCGTAAAGGGGTAGTAAAAGGTAGAGGGGCGGAAGAAGGAACCAAGCTGGCGGAAAGGGGAAGGAGTGGGGAATGAGGGTAGGTAGAATGGTGGCGAGGTAGGAAAAAACAGTTTGGTGGTGGGAGTGGAAAATCGAGACCGAAACGATGAATGCGAAATCAGGGGAAATGAGTTGGTAAAAAATGGCACTTCGTAGTTTCTTCATTGTTTAGTCATGCACTTAACATTTTTTTCCTTTCCAAATTATGAAAGACACGGGTACTGCCCGAATAACCATCTTCATTCTCAGCAACAATCCATTAACTTAATCTCTCCAAACTGCGTAATGAATTCTGCCCGTCTCTTCATAATTTCTCGTCTCTTAAAGCATCACTACACGTTTCTCATACAGGCGCATCTTAGCCTGCAAGCCGCCACGAGTGCGAGTGGCGTGCGGTGCTATTTCAACAGCCATTAGAGTCATTTAAGAGTAATGACATTCCGTATAATTTCACCTTCGAAAGATTTGTATTTTATTACGTGATACCTACTATTTTGTGCCCCCCCTTCTAGTTCAACTCTAACTTGTTCCCGGTAGTTTCAAATTATTTTCGATTACCAACTCTCCGTACGTTGCATAAAGAAATTCACAGTATTCAAACCAAAGGTCAGTTTGGTAGGTGAGGGTGGAGCTCACCCAGTAGTAAGCCCAACGCACCCAGTAGGCGCGATCAGGGTGGGGGGGGCAGTTGCTTTCCCTGCACCGCCTGTGATTTCGCATGATGGCCTGGTATCTGGCCCAATGTATCTCAAGAATCATCCACTTATGCTGCTTTCTTACGATATCTTTCACTTCTCCTTCTTCCGACCACACCAGTTGTAACTCAACTTTTAGTAAATTCCACATTCATTATCTTCAACCCTTCCCAATCAATCTCAACTTCTCTTCTGATGTAGGTTGATGCGTTCCATTCCAACACATTCCTCTAAAGTTTAAACCTCAACCCTTCATTTATGCTATACTCTTACATTTTTAATCAGGCATAAAGACTTTAATATACTTATTGTGAATTGATCATCACAGTAATCAAGGTTGGTTTGGTAGCCGAGGGTAGAGCTCACCCAGTCCTAGGCGCAACGGCGTGTGAAATTCACACATCAGGGTAGGAAGGGCCAGTTCCTTTCCCTGTAAACTAGGATGATCTGGTACTCTAAAAATGGTACCCAGATTGGGAGAAGCTGAGGGTGCCCAGAGGCGTCATTCGGAATCGAACCCGGGCCCTCTGATCAGTAGCCCAGTGCTCTAACCACTCGATTACCACGCCCCTTAGGTTTTTGAGAAACTTTGGTCCCCAGAGTGGTGGCATTCCCTTCCTTTTCCATATCCCTGTCCCGCTAGCATTCAATCCCTTCCTTCCTGAGAAGCTCTTCAAAATATGGAGAGACGTGAAGTAATTGTCCATGAACAGTTTGTGCCCCATGTTCCTCACCTTTTTTTAGAAGATATATTACTCTTCCATGAGTGGTTGACCTTTTACTCGGCGAAATATACTTCTTTTGTTTTCTTCACAATTTTTTTTTTCAAAATTCAGTGATCGCAAAAATATTAATGACTGGTGTGAGAATTGGGATCTAAAATAATATTTGAAAAAATGTGCAGTCATCAGCTTTTGGGAAAAGAAATCCATACACACCTTTACACCTATAGACTCACAGGATAAGGAGAGCGGACCAAGTAAAATGCCCAAGAGTCACCCTGGCATCAGACCTAACATGGGGTAAACACGTTAGGATCATCTTCGGAACTGGATAGAAGAAGCTGNGGGATTCATAAAACGCACAGTGGGAAAATGTTTTAGTGAAAAAGTTGAGAGGAGACGTGTTATTCTGCGCTAGTTGGATCCCAGTTTGAGTACACTTCGTGCACCCCGCCCAGAAGGAACTAATCGTGAAATAAAACAGGAAACATAGGAAAGCTGCCCGATTCGTGAAAAATCGAGGTCGTCAATATTTATTGGATAATCTTAAATTGGAGCTACTGGAAACACAGATTGCATACGTGTCTTAACTATTGGAGAGATAAAAAATCATTCGATTTTAACCCTGAAACGGAAGGAATCATTTTGCATTCACTTTACAATGGTAGACGAGACTGCGACGACGGAAAGTTGAGAGAGATTGACTGCCGAGCATAGAGATATAAGAAATACTTTTTTTCCTTCGAAACATTCGTGAGTAAAATAGTCGGAAATACATACGGTGGTTATAGCATTAGGGGAGTTGGAGCATCCCGTAAGTAAAAGGATTCAAAGTGCTAAAAAAAAACATTTCAACTATGGCTGGTGACATAACATCCCCTGCCACACTCCCTCGCGGCGGCTAGCAGGCTTAAGATGTAGATGTACCAGATACACATCCTAATATTTTGTGTATTCAGACGGATCACATAATTTATACATTTTTATTCAAATTTTAATTGCTTTTTGGGACTCTGCTGACGAAAAATGAATCGTACTTTGAATGCTACTATGACCTCATTAATGGCAATTTCTTCAGATCCACTGTAGGGACTTGAAAATGTATCCTTCAAATGCTCTAATGTAACTCTTATTTTTCATAGCCAAACATAATTTTCATCGCTATGATCTGGTTTATATCATTGTCAGAAAAATGCAAAAAACTCAGTTTATGCAAGCAATGTCTCGAGGATTTCGCTTCCGATAGAATTGTATGTAGAGCAGTTCACCTCTTGACTAGTCAGCCCATTAAGCCCATCACGGAAATCATGCCCATCAACATGGTCAAAGTCAGATATTTTAGCATTTCCTAGACAATTACATTCGGAATATAAGTAGAACTCCCCTTAATTTTCGTCAACTGATCATATTTATTTGCTATTACACAAGGAGATGAAGAACTTCGTTTCCAAAATATAGTTTAAAAAACTCAAGGGAAGCATTTTCTTTTATTAGAATTTAGAGTGCTTCATTCATGTCTAACCCACACGATTCTCCGATAAATGTATAGACACTCGAGTTAAAATTACGTGAAGGAAAACACGAGTGTTTAATATCGGTATAACTAAGCTCATCACTACTGCTGTCTGACCCACATGCTATTTCTTCCTCCTCCTTAGAGCCTGAGCACGAAGATCTCCCTCTCAATTTGACTGTCGTTGACATATGTCCTTCTATCTATTGTCTTTTTTTATTTATTATGTAAGATGTGCGAAATCGCAAGCTTAGGTTTATCTAACAATCCTCCACTAAAAAAATTCTAGAATGCGTATTCCCCAACACAACACGTCAGAATACTCTGATGTTTCAGACGGGACTGATTCTCTATCGTGCATCTTCAGGGTAAATAAAATGCGAATGTATTTAATTTTCGGATCGTGGGACTTACAGGGCAAACAAGAGACACAATACTCTCTCAAATAAAGCATTCAATAGTCCAGTACTCAGTATTCAGGACGTAAACAAAACACGGTGAACGGACTGGTATGATTCAGCTGCCAGATGGTCAAAACAAACATAATACCTAGAGACAATCCGGAGAAAAAACTCACAGGGAATGAATAACCCTTGCTGCATGAATTCTTCGTAAAAGCGTCGTCGTTTTGTCAATCTGGATGCGACCACGGAAGGAGCAACCCTTACTACATGAAGAGTCTTCACTTCAACCACGGCTTGGAGAGAGACCCGATGACGAACTGTGGCAAACCAACACGCTCGGTATTCTAGGTGTGTATTTCTTGTGTCAGAGAGACACACTCGTAAGATAAAAGTTAATGAAAAATATGCCTGACTGATATTTTGACTAGTGGTTGAAACTTTAGAGGAAAAAATGGGAAGAAAGAAACGTGGTGAAAATAGGTATGTGTTTCGTTGGTGATGTTGGAGATTTAATGAAACGTGAAGGATGTGTAAACTTTATGAACCGACTAGAACACCGTTAGCATGATGCCTTGTTCTTGTTAGCATGAAGTCTTGTTTTGAAAACCGATGCCTTTAAGTCCATGGTATGCAACGAAAACCGACGGGTTCTGACGTCGAGTGACCCTCCACAAAGGCACTGAAGTCAAATTTCTGTGGCAGATCACGTCTGTTTGCCTTTTCTGACAACGAACATTGGATTCCCTTTAGGAGGACATTCCCCAGAGAGCGATATTACTTGATTGCTTCGTAAATTGAGAAAACAGGTAGGTAGATTTAGATGAAGGTGCTTCGACAACGTAGGTCATTTCGCACCATTGAGAAAACAGATTTTTCGAAAATATTTTCAAAAGCACACGGAAAAAGCTGTAAAGTACATTCATATTATATATTTTCCTCGGTTCAGGACTGTTTGCAGCAGATAAGCACCAAAATGGTGTGTGCAGAACTCTCTTCTTTGTTAGATGGATACCGCGACGGATCCTCCGGGTCGGCGTTCAGCGCTTCTCGAGCAACAACACGAGAAGGAGACTTATTTTCGGTGACCCCTTCTAATGTGGTGCCGCACCGTTCTGCTGATAGGCATGAAACATTACGAAACCCTGTCCTCCCCGTTTCTTCATTTTGAGATTAAGCTCACTTGGGGCATACGAGGTGACTTCTGACATTGTCATGTGGCAAGCAAACATGCGGGATACTTGGCAGCTTTTCTTGATGAGGAGCTATAACTAAATTAATTTAAATTTTATAAAAGTTAATACCCTGCAACAATTTATTAATTATTTTTACTTGTTTTTTGAAAAGTAATCTCAAGTTATGCCACATTATTTTCTTAGATAAGGGGAATGATTGGTACGATCTTGACATTTATTTCTTTATAAATTATATTCATAATATAATTCCTTACTCAAAGTCACTCTCAAAGAAGTCCTCTTGCCTTTGCACGAAATTTCAAGTGGTATTTAGTTAGCTTGACATTTTTTTAAATTTTTTGTTCCCTCACAATTTATTTGTGTCAACTAGTTATTAAAATTAATTCCTAAAACCACCAGTTCTATTCGCAGTCAACGAAGAGAGCCCGGCGGGATGCCTGCTCGCTGGCTGACGCAAAGGTTCATGAATCCCTCCCTACTTGAACGCTGATGTTGTGTTGTTATTTTCTGGATTTATGACACTAGAGACGATCCTCGTTTTTCTAAGGAGCTCAAATATTCCGTTATCGTGAAACTGCATTCATAGTTACGGTAACTGGCAATATTCTGCACGTCTCTCAAGTTTTTTTTTAACACAAATGGTAAATAACTGGTTGGAATAGGATTTTGACGAAAACGACGGCAAACACGACAGTAAAATCGCAACACCCTACATTACAATAAATTATTCTTCAGCTTCGGACCTCCATTCATGTATTATACATAAGCTTCTCCTCCCTTCACCTCACACACAAATCTCCTCTATGTCACTATCTTCAACAATACATTGCTATTCAATACGCTCTGTAATCACATTTCCTGTCTTCCTTGGATTTCCCCCAACGATATTTTTTCGTCCTCAGCCATGCACAGAAAGCCTTTCTTCGTTTTCTTCCCGTCCAATTCAGTTTTCCATCATTCTCCACAACCGCATCTCAATAGCTTGATCTTCGGTGGTCCTCCTGCTTCAGCAAGCAGGCTTCAGCCATACAAAACCTTGTTCCATATCTATATTTTTACCATACTTCTAAGCATCTTAACCTTAGGTCCTTTTCATCAATTCTTTTCTTTTTGTGTAAGCTTCTTCACCTGACGCAATTTATCTTCTAATATCCCTACCATATTTTCCTACCTTCCTCTAAGACACTTCCTAATTAGGTGAAATGTTTCACCTGCTCAAGTTTATGACCCGCAATGTGAACGTCTATCTTAGCCTTCTTAAAAATTGAGGCCCTCATCATCTTCATTTTATCTTCGCGTATTTTTATCCCACGCCTATCAAAATGGTTCTCTAGGGTGATCAGCAATGGCTGTAATCCCTTAGTTAATTGCTTAACTATAGCTTGATCATCCGCAAATATAGCTGACTTTATGCCCATTTACTTTCATTCCTATTTACAATACTTGTCATGCTTTTGCTCCCTTGTCCTTCACGTATACGTCGCAAGGCATCCATGATAACGGAGAACCCTGTCGTACTCCCCTGCCTATCACTCTCCACCCTGTTTCCCCATCCGCTACCCTCACCTGAGAAGTCTGAGACGTACCGGTATTGGAAAGGGCTCCTATCCCTCCAGCCTACCCCTATCTTCTGCAATGCGTTCATTGTACCACGATATACGGGTCACTCCTTCCAACGGATGCCTAGACTATGAAGGTTTTACCCCTAGTGACGATGTTGCAGATAACGATGACCAATGACCACTCGCCTCCAAGTGACAAAATTAACACCAATTCTTTTATCCCAGGGGTTTTCCCAATGCCAATGAAGGGAGAGAAGAGAAAGAGAGAGAAAACGGCCACTTCCATTTTCATCTCATCGCTTTGATGCGTGAAGAGAAAGCATTTTGTTGATTAACTGAAAAGTGGAGCGTCAATGAGCTTAATGGAAAACATAAGACGAAGTGGATGGAATGGAAGCATAGACTTCCATCCTGAATAAAAAAAGGCAACCATGGAATGAGATGAGGAAGCGATGATGAGAGATGATATGGAACGGAGATGAGAATAAAAGCCTCGGGTGCTCAAAGGGATACGGAAGGGCGTGGATGGCGAGGGTTGAAGCATAGGATGTAGTGGCGATGAAGCTGTGGGATTTAATGGAGGGGAGGATGGGAGAGTGAAAAGGTGGGAGATAGGAGAGGAAGGAGAGAGTATATGAGGGAGAGAGGATGGGAGGGAGAGTGTATAGGAGGAAGGGAGAAAAGGAAAGGAGGGAGGCCTAAAAGGAGGAATTGGGTGAGAGGAGGAGGTGAGACAAAGAGGAGAGGGAGGGAGAGAGGAGGAGGAAGAAGAGAGGAGTGGGGAGATAAGAGGAATGAGAGAGAGTGGGGTTGGCTGGAAGGGTGGTGTGCGAAGAATAATGTGAGAGGAGAGAGTGAGGAAAGGAGAGAGAGAGGAAAG
>LYUA01001686.1:174650-185403 GCA_002093875.1 Calopteryx splendens | reverse complement strand
AGCAATTCATCACCTCTCAGCACTCCCTGCATCCACTTCTCCTGCTTTCTTTGGATTTCTCTCAATAGAATTCTTTCCTCTCCTACCATTCCCAAAACTTCTTCTTTTGTTATCCTTTCCCTCCATTTCACCTTTTCCTTCCTTCTCCAAACCCACATCACAAAAGCCTCCAAGCTAAGCTTTCCATCAAGCCTCAAAAACCAAGTCTACAGTGCAAAACTTCATTCCATATCAGTGTCAATTAATGAATATTCAAAAATATTAAAATGATGAAGAAATCCTATTTCTGAATATGACCACTTATTACTGAAGTCTTATAACCCACCACACTTGCATCTTTAAATAAAGAAATACATTGTGCATGAATGTAATCTGATGAGCCCTTCCAAAAAAGTTTATATTTTAAATGTCACCATGAGTAAAGACTTGAATTTGAACCTAGATCAACCTCTACATGCCTTAACCCATTTTGAGGTAGAAAACTGAAATTTAACAAATCCTATGAACTGAGATAGAATTCAACAACAAACTAGTAATTCATTGATTTGGCAAAAAGCTCTTAGATTGCACAATGGTGATAGCTCTCATAATTCCATTAATTTACTCCCCTAAACAAATTGACCATATATGAAGTGATTGCTTCTAAAACAAGCTGTATATTTTGCTTTAATTTTCAAAGTCAAAAATTGAAAGAGTCATTTTGTTGGTTCTATTAATCTCTTGCTTAGAGCTATACATACATGGATGACTAATTCCATCAAAAATTTCAACCATGAAAAACTTACAATGACATATCCAGTGCCCTCCAACCTTTCCAATTTGAGAATTCATGAACATAAGAGATCAACATTCTGTGAGATAGCACTGAAGTGGATGATAGAAATGAGAAGTCCAAGTAAATGATTTTGAGCTCTGTGCTTGAGCAGTTAGATACAATGAAAACTGGAGTAATTGACAGTTTTGATTGATCCTTTGATTACAGATTACTCTCAGACTAATGATTAGACAATCTATCAATTAGGTACTCTTTGAGTAAAATACAAGTAAAAGGAAATATAATCATTACCAGTAATCAGATTTCTTGTAATTGATTACTTCCCTTCACTATATACAACTCCATGTAGATTCTACAAGCACTCAAAAAGTGACATGTTCTTACTTTGCAGTGCAATATTTAACCTGGTGAATATAGAAAAAGTCAACAAAAATTGATCAATAGTGGAATGCCTTTCTTGAAAAAAAGTATTTTCTCTAAAACTTATTCTTAAATAATCATTCTTTATTTGTCCAACTACTGTTACATCACCACTCAGCAGTAATTCTTATCCCAAATCCAGGGTAAAAACATGACTTGAAGAATTTAAGAAAAATCCAACTCAATTCATATTAAATTGCATTTTCATCCACTTCCATCTACCTAAAGGGGTATTGGGCAGGTCTACTGGCCATTCAATTCCCCAAATGCTAAGTTAACCTTATTTACTAAACATTTGAATCCAACAACAACAAAAATATGCCCTCATGGTTAGCTCTGAAACACTACTTACATGAATTGTAAGATGCTTTCACTTACAGCAACCTTCATTCTTCATCTCTCAAACTTCTTCCCTCCACACCAAAAATGGGAGTTTCCTAGGATGGGGAGAGGGAGGCCACATTATTACATTGTAGATAAATCATTTTGGATCATCAAATCTGACAGGGTAAAATATCATTGCAGTCTCATGAAAAAATAATACCCCAAGTTTAATGCAACTAAATAAAAATAAAAAGTTTTTAGCCTGTAGTTCAAACAGAATACAAATATTTAATAAATATCCAAGTTCATTAAAGTTTCTGTTTCACCCAAATAGAATTCAAAAAGCATATTTCAGTATTTTAGCAAGGCAGCATATACATTAACTACATACATGTGTAGATTAGTATAGTGTTTTACACCAGCCAAATCACAGTAATCAACTCCATGATGATGAAGTGAAAAGCAAAATAATTCCAAGCAAAACCCAGATTTGACTTTAAGAAAAGAAACTAAATGAGAGAAGATATTCCCAAGATTATGTTCTCATATGGAAGAGAAAGCAAAAAAACTCATCAGCAAAGAAAGCATTCCATAATGTTGATTGGCATGGAATGCTAATTATGTTAAAGTAAGAGGAGAATAACCTAAAATAACAGAAGGTAAACTTGTATCCTGAATTATGAACAGTTGGCAGTCATTGAGTGTGACTGTGAAACTGGAAGAGTAAAGGAAGGAGAATGATAAGGGTCTGGTCACTATACCCAGTCTTCAATACGTAAATAAGAGAGAAAAAATGAAATAAAAGGAGCACTGAAATCAGGGATTTGTATCTCTAAAAATAATCAGGATAATATGCTTTACTAATGAGATCTGCAATTTTGGTAGAGAAGAAGAAGTATGATCACAATTAATGGAAGAATTAAGAAAAATATATAGTAAGTAGAATAGCACAGACAAAGAAAGGATCCTACTAACATAAAATCTTTTGACAGCTAGCAATAGAAGCTATGAAGTTAAGAAAATCCTTCATAAAACATATAGGCAAGGGTGGTTATTATTCTCAAAATTTAGAAATATCATCAGCCCATAATGCCAATCAGAGCCCATCTGGTTTAAAGAAACTTTGAATTTTCTAAACAAATTTTAGAGGTTGCTATGTGCACTCAAAGTTTATAACTAAGACTGTACAAGAAATTTAAATTTATCTTGGACGCTTCACTCCATTTTTCCTCAGAATGTCAAATAACTTGACAGAAAGTGATTAATTTAAGAAATAATATCAAGGTGTGTCAGCACTACCCATTTATTTAAACCAAAGTTTCGTAAGTAGAAAATAAACTTGATTTGAATATTCATAATTTGATTCCTAATATGCTCATAGGCACCAAATTTTGATTCTAATTGCAGCAGTTGAGCAGCAATGTAGAAATACACATCTAAAACCACAGATAATATAATAATAATAATAATATTAAATTCCATGTAACAATAAAGATTTCTTTTGGTGGAAACCCATACTCTTTACTTAAAACTCAGTTAACACAAATTGAAAAAAGAGTAATAATAATTTTTAATGTCCTGTTGGTCAGGAAAATGACATAGAACATAGAAAAATGCATAAAAGAAAGGAACTAATCTATGTACACGTGTACTGGTCTATGTTAAATAAAAAAGCCAAATAAGGTAAATATACAGTACAAAATAAACAAATGCATTTCATGAGAGACAATACTCCTCTCGCAGGTTATCATACAGGAATTCACTAACACTATAATAGGACTTTCATAGTAACAGGCTTTTCATTTCATCTTCAAAAGCATTTACAGAGGATTGACTTTTCATATTCCTCAGCAGTTTACTATACATGATTGAGGCTGAGTGGTGAGGGCCTTTTTTTTAAATCATTTGTGGCTGATATATTGTATTTCCACATATATCGGGTGGATATTCTCCCTCCCAGAAGTAATATAGTCATAAACAGTTGTATTGGATAGAAATAGTTTATGATTATTTATTGCTAGCAGAGCGCAACAGATGATATATATACACAGTAATGTCATAATTTTGAAGTTAATAAATCGTGGTTTACATAGGGTCCTTATGAATACTTTAGTCATGGCTTTCACAGACCTCTTTTACATAGAAAAGCTTTTGATGCCCCACTACAGTTCCCCTTGAAGATTACACCATATGCTAATAATGAGTGAATTTGGCAAGGTATGTTAATTTTAAGATTTCTACGGAGGTTGCCTGGGCAAGCTTTCTTATCATAAATATCCCTGTAGCCATCTTATCGATTATATCATTGATGTGAAATTTCCAGTCAAGATTATTACACAATAATAATCCCAAAAATTTTATAGAGTCAGATTTTTGCATTGATTGTTTCGATTGCATTTGGAGAAGAAGGCCAGAAGTAAGAAAACTACCTTCATTGTCGAAATGTAAAAAGTTTGTTTTGCTTACATTCAGCTGCAATTTGTTACTGCTACACCAACTAGTCATGCTTGCTGCTGTATGACATGCAGAATCAATAACATCAATGAAAGTGTAACCCATACTTAAAGTAAAGGTGTCATCAGCATACAATATCACTTCACTTTTAGGTAAATGTGAATGGAGGTCATTTATGAATATAGTATATAAAAGGGGACCCAAAATAGAATCTTGTGGTACCCCAAGATTAGATACAAGTACATCCGACCGGAATATGTTGGAATCTGACTTGTTTTTAAAGTTTACTTGAACTATTTGTTTGCGATTTATCAGGTAAGACTTAATCCAGTCTAATGCATTACCATTAATACTAATGCTGATTATCTTGGAAAACAGTATGTTGTGGTCAATGGCATCAAAAAAGATCTCAATAAGAATCTTATGATTAGAAAGTCCCTAAATGATGTTATTTATGAGGTGAATGGCTGCTGTCATGGTTGACTTACCCTTTATGAAACCATGTGGGAGGCATGCAGTAGGTTAAAATGGTTAAGGTAATGTACACAGGTATTCACAAGTCATTTTTATACACAATTATTAATTGGGACCTCAGGGAGAGATATCTAATTTCAGTGCAATATAACAGAAAAAATTTAAGATGATAAAAATATAAATACTACAAATTTCAATAAAAACTATTTACTTCTGGATTACTATGCTGTAATGAAATTAAAATTTACTCCTGGAATAGTCTACTTTTTTAAATAGGTTACTTTTTTCCGTTCCTAACAACAGTAAGTATTACTTTTGTTTCTCCACTTGGGTAAAGCTCTCACTGGATTGTTGAATCAACCTCATGTTCCTCCTGCATTATGATCTGCTACATTAAGTTTAGATGCAATGTATTTTCCTTGCACAGAGTTCTCCTCTCTTCCTACTTATCAGGATCCACTTGTAAAAACTTGGAATTGTGAACCAGCAATGTAAATAAATGTAAGTGCATTTACCTAGATACAGATACTTCTTTCAGTGATGGGATTTCTCGTGCTGGGTCCATAAAAACTCGCAATGTTCTGCAATATGTATCATCCCCATTATCTTCGCAAGAGCAATATCAAATATCATAGGTATCTTTTTCACAAATTTTATCTTTTTTTTAATTAGTCCACATTTAAACATTATTCTTTATATTTATACACTCCTTGAATATGTTTTTAATTGCCAATGAAGGGTGGAAGAATGTATGTAGAAAAAACGGTTACTGTAGGGGTGTGACCATCAGAAATCTACCTTAACCGAATTACCATTAATAATAATAATTATGATAATATGTTTATTTTGCTGAGTGGGAACCCGAGCCAGCCTTAAGTGGAGAGGGGACAAGATTGGAACAATTTTGATGAGCCCTTAGGTTCCCAGCTAAGATCTGTAGAATGGTATAAATATAATAAAAGTTTACATTTAGACTTTAATTATATGTCCAAGACTTTATATCTCTATGGTAGAATGGAAAGATATCAAAATTTGCACTTAATATTTCCAAGTGATTTAATGGGCCAAACAGATCTATGTTACATTTCAATACAAAATAGCATGCATGTAAGCCAACAAGCAACAAACAAAATGCATAGATCAGGTAACCAGTGCTCAGGGAGGGGTATCCAAACCTAACCAATCCCCTACATGGGAACAACCACCCTGGGAGTGGAAAAACTCAGGAAGGGCTTGATGCAAGCACAATAGTAACTAATCTGCCTTGCTGCTTCTCCTGCAACCTCTGGTAGACTGTGAGAAGTTGACAGAAGATGTTTAAGCAACAGATGTGCCTTCTCTTGCAATTTGTGCTTGCTCAGAGGTAATCTTAATTAGAATTCTTTGTCATTAAGACAAATGTTTAAACTCAGTAACAGAGAATGTTGAGAAATTAATTTATTCAATTTCAAAGTGTAAGTGCAGTTTACATGCACAGTGATGTATTTTGAGTATACTTGGTGAGCCGAGGGAATGATACTCTAACGCAGGGCCCATTAGGAAAAATGTGTCCCATTGACTTAGGCCCAGTGGTGGGAATCAAATATTTCTGCCAGAACACCAGCATCTCTTCCACAACTAATGAAGAACTCACACTGAAGTTGTCTCCAATTTACAGTTCTCATGGAAGAACACACTAAATATGTCCTTATGAGAAAGAATTTTACACCTGTGAATCTATTCATCAGGGGAATCAATTAGAAATATAAGATTCTTAGTCCTTGTTTCCTCCACAGCAAAACAAAGTGTCGTACAGAATCTCACAGAGAGAATTATATTTTCATTGAATGAGCAATATGAGCAAATATCCATGAGAGCAATATGCAGTAGTTTTTGATTAGTTAATGGTGACTAACTTGATGGCCCTAGTTTCCAATGTTGTGTAACAACAATGTTTAGTTATTAACTCATGGGAAAGTCTGGTTCTACCATAAAAAAGCAAGTTGAAAGAAGGGACAGTATCGAAAAGGTTAATGAGTTCTTGAAGGAAGGAGATTAATTAGGATCAGAGTTAATGAAAGCCTTCGGACAGATTTCACAAAGGAGAGTTTATAGATGGGTCTGTGATAACTCATTACTTATATCACAATCAGAAATTTGTGTCTGTGCATGTAAGCTGCACTTACACTTTGAAATTGAATAAATTAATTTCCCAGCATTATCTGTAACTGAGTTTAAACATTTGTCTTAATGAGAAAGAATTCTAATTAAGATTACTTCTGAGCAAGCACAAATTGCAAGAGAAGACATATCTGTCGCTTGAACATCTTCTCATTTTCTTTCTTAGTAAAAAAAAAGTTTGAGTGAATGCAGCACCTTTAAACGTTATATTAAAACAATTCTGAGGTGTTTTACCCATATGGTTACTAAATGGTATTATGGTCAGATGAAACTTTTGAATTTCATGTAAAAACCTATTTTAAGGCCATACACTATATCAACAACTGGAGTCTATCACCCTTAACATGGATTCACAACAAGACCACCAATGCATGTGGAACAAAAAGAAAAATTGGAAGACTATGCCTAAGATGGATGAGAAACTGAAAAAGGGAAAAATTAAATTTAAATATTCCAATACACTGCTGGCACTCAAATGGGGCAATAAAAAAGAAGAGTAGATGCTCTCCATTTTCCATTATGCAGAGACTTTTGTGACTGGAGGGAAAGATACATGAACAGGAGTGATGATGAAAAAATTGAGTGTGGAAGATAATAATGAGTGCAGTGGATATATTAACTAATAATAATTAATTGGTCTAAGACATCTTTTTTCAAATACTAGAAATGTTGGTGCTAAATGCTCATTCTTTGAATAAGTTGATATAAAAAAATTATATGCAAATTGAAAATTTTCAACTTATCCTGATTCACAAAATTTTAGACATACCACAAAGAAAATGGAACAGGAAAATGATAAAGACTATGGGAAGGAGGTTGAACGAGGATGTTCCAATAAGACTTATAGAGAGACAGTTCTCTTCCTTGAATTCATCAGAATCTTCAACAAGATAATTGCTTCAGAGGAGGCGTGTAAGTATGCAGCAAACATGGAAAATAAATATGTGAGAAATGCAAAGTAGGGCTTTTTGTTTTTCCTTGTTTTATTATCTACCATGCCCATAAAAACTTCTTGTATTGAATGAAACAAATTTATGCATCAAAACTTTAATAGAAAAATAAAAAAAAATGACAATTATAGACTAACACAAAAAAATTAAAATACATAAATTATAAAACAAAAAAAATTTTGATTTGACTGGTGATGCTGGTCCAAAGCCCAGATATTAAAGGATGGGATGTTTTTTTGTGGCCATAAACTACTCTGACAGAGTAGTAGAGACCAACATACTAAAAAGAAAGAAAATTACGACATCCATATACACTCATAGTAAATCACATGCACATATGAGCAGGGGTCTCAACATAAAAGGAAATCAGAAAGTCCTGAATACAGGGTGGCAGAGGTACTGTGTAGCACATTAGCACCTGGGCGGGGATTTTTCACAAAGTTGGCTGGAGCAAAATGGTTAGTATGGTTCAATTTTAAATTTATTTTTTGTTACTTTATAGTCCCTGCTTGTTTTTTGGTCATTATTGGGTAGTAGTTTCTTTGTTTTTGGCCTCTTTCATTTTCATGGTTTTTGGTTATGCCAGTATTTAAATTTTTAATTTGCATTACTAATTTTGAGGTGATACGATATTTTATCTTAAGGCCTCATTTTATGAAGCTTTTAAATTTGTTGTTTAAAGCTTCTTTTAGAAGGGCTTTTTTATTTTAGTGAGTATGTATATATGGAGCATAGATAGTTTTGATACTTCCATAGCGGGATTTGAACAGTAGTAACAACAGAAAATATGGTGTGGTATAAAAAGTTAATATTGAGGATTACCTAAATCTAGACTTTGTTCAAAAAAAAGTTTAAACTTTTCCAGCATAATGTTTTGTAAGTATAAACATTAACTAACATAATTTTCTTAAACCAAGCCAAGATGGTGACCCCATGAAATGGTAAGTCTAGTTCCACCCCTGAAATAGACTGAATAAAAGAGGTAAGGACAGATGCAAATGTGAAAAGTTAAGAAAATAGGAGACTATACGTTGAAAATTGGAAACTAGCTGATAAGAGAACAGATGGGATATGCTAAAACAAATAAATTTGTGGGTTGTAATCAGTGATGATGAAATAATATACTGAAGTTAGCCAATTATGTGCTTAAAAAGTAAATTGCAGTTGGAAGACCTCAGTATGCAAGCAAAATGCTGGGAGTATACAATTTCATTCATGAATGAATGAGAATGAGTTCATCCACTATATGTCCAAAATTAACACGTGTTAATTTTTAGCATAAAATTTGAAAATCATGGTATGGTACCATATAAAAAATATTTTCTCCATGTATTCTTTTAGAATATATTCCAAAGCATGTGAGCGAAAACCAAGGATCCCTTGAGCTAATTTCTTCAAAGACTCGATGGTCCAATTTGCCCTGTGTTTATTTCATATATGGCATATATGCCTTAGAGCCTACAGTAAGGTAAGCTTTGTGCCATTATCCATCAAAACTTACCTTTATATTGCAAACAGTTTTTTTTCTATTTACTTTTGGATTTCAAATACTTAAGTCATTATAATTACAATGGCATACAATTCAACTATATGTCCTGCCAAGCACTGATCACAAATTCACACATCCGGGTGGGCTGATGGGGTTCTTTTCCCTGTACCATCCTTTTTCCAAAAAAGATCTGGGAAAATAGGTACCTGAAAAATCATACAGCTTGAGTGAAGTTGAGGATGACCATAGTTGTCAACCGGAATTGAACCCGGGCCCTTGGGTTAGTACCCAATGCTCTACCCACTGGAAAACCACACCACCATTTTAATATAACTATAATCTCTCTCGTAGACTGTGATTGTTGAAGAAGGCAAAGAAAATGTGGAATATGATAAGAAAAATGAAAGAAAGTAAGACTGCAAGAAAACCCGATGGCAATAAACAGCCAGGTTCACCTGCATCGGCATTATATGAACCTGTTTCCCGCGAAATCTAATGTCTTCGCTGGCCAGGATAACTCGAATCACATCGAGGGTATATATTCTGTTCAGCGGTACAGAACTTTTAGTGTGTAATATTATAGATCGTTATCCCATCAATCACCGTAAGTCAGTTAAAATGGTGATATAAACGGAAATCACCATTCCAAAAAATGAACTAGATACATACGTTAGAATGGTTTCAAACGCATAATTATCAGACACACCGGTTATAAATGCTGGTTATAATTTAGTAAGTTTAAATTATTTAGGTAGGTCTCAATCACTATAGCAATCACCCAAGCAGATAGTAATGGCAAATTATGTATGATTCCCGTACGAATGAAAAAATTCTGAAAACCCGCAATTTGCAATGAAACTAGCCAAAGAATTCGAGTTATCTGTAAAAATATTATAAAAATGTTTTTTACCTTTCAAATCATTGCGTATTTCGAATTGCATATAGCAATGTTCCTCCGTCCGCTGGAAACACTCCGTTGCAGAAGCGCTCTTCATTCAAAAGCTTAAAATGAACAACGTAATAAAATTTTCGAAGCGTTTTTAATAATCCGCGCACCATTGGCTATTTTAAAATTATTCTTAATAAGCTTTACAAAAGGTATAAAATTAATATTCATTGTCACTATTAAAAGTTATACTTATTTCGTTCATAAGTCAATTTAAAATGATACTGCGATCGCTGGCTACCACTCTAAATACGGTACAGATTTCGTCTGAGATTATTAAACATAAAATATGACTATTAGAGACATACTATCTCATCTTATGTTTACAGTGTGTACCTTGTCTTGTCGAGATAACGCCCTTTTACATGCCACTCTCAGCAGTTAACAGTTTTTTAGGAATTATAGGAACTATTAATGGAGTAGGTGGCAGCATTTAGGTATTTTCGTTTTATGAGTTAACAGATGATCACTGAAGAAAAATTTTTTGACTAATAATCATTGTTAGGCCTATTTACATAATCCATGAATAAATTTGAAATTTTGTATGTGAATGACCATATCCCATCATCTCAGACATTCATAAAAGGGAGCAATGTGGGCTGGATCAATAGGAACCTCAATATCCCCCACAAAGAGCAACTAACCCATTAAAAAATGGTCACAATAACAAATCAGCAATTGCTAGACCTTGTTTTAACACATTCAACCCAGCATGGTATTGCTACTGGGCAGCGAGACCCACCAGTGGGCCACGTTGTCCT
>LYUA01001686.1:106049-117469 GCA_002093875.1 Calopteryx splendens | reverse complement strand
AAGTCCAATTATGAAAGAGTTCCACAGAGTAGAGCCA
Organism: Calopteryx splendens; assembly: GCA_002093875.1. Lineage (NCBI taxonomy): Eukaryota > Metazoa > Arthropoda > Insecta > Odonata > Calopterygidae > Calopteryx > Calopteryx splendens. The sequence goes on along the minus strand of LYUA01001686.1, from coordinate 117,432 downwards.
AGTACAGTTTCTTAATTCCATCAATGGTTGTGATAGAGAAAATAGTCATTACACAGAAAATTTTAAGGAGCATTGCTATTGATTGATAGTCTAGGAGTGATGTTATTTTCCTACCACATATACCATGAATGCCAAATGACTTTGGCTTAGCAAACCATTGCATCTGCCATACATTATTTCTTTCACAATATCTACCATAAGATATATTTTTGTCTTTCTAGCTGATGCTAGAATAATTATGCCATGTATGTAGCCAACTTTGGAGCATTTCACAAATAACAGGATGCAAAAAATAATTATACACTAATAAGTAGCACAAACTCAAAAAATCTGGCCCCAAGCTTTTTTGAGATTGAAAACCTTATTTCATGGGAAATGTGGGCATATTATTTCTATAATGATAATTTGATTTCAAAAATAATATTGGTGTGAAAAAATTATCTCTTTAAGTACTTTCAATCAAGATACCTCGAGTCTTTTAGATATGAGTGACTTTACATATCTATTTTGATGCACACTATGGCATTCCAGCGGCTTTTTTAGTGGATTTAGAATTTCAACCGAGATTGTAAAAGACTGTTCGATGCAATCTTGGTAAGTAAAATTTGAAATTTATGCTAATTCTTGGGGTATTAAAATATTTTGAGATTTTAATTTATTTCTCATACTAAACCATTTGTTACAACAAGAATAGCTATTTCACAAAAAAGAAATACTTCCAAAACATTATTTCTATCAGTGCAATATTACATTAAACTACATATAGAAATTTAACTACGCATAGCCCTGTCTTAGGAATTTCCTTAGGAAAGAAAGGAATGTTATCCATTGGAAGTTTATGATCACAAACCAGCGGGGAAATATTTAAGTGACACCTTCATTGCCACCAGTTATATGAGCTGTGATGTCGCCTCACTGGTTCAAATATTTCATCCTGGACTATAAAATTAATGCATTATCCATGCATTACATTAAGCAGTTTTAGTGGCTCCAGAGGTGACAAGAGGGGCAGCCTCAAAGCCAGGGGCTCACTTCGACTACTTTATATAATCTGAGCATGATAAAAAAAAGGCAAAACAGTTGTTCCACAATGTCCAAGTGTTACCAAAATTAGCACTGGCTAAGAGTGCTGGGATAAATTTGTGATTCACTAATTCATTTATTAATGCTCACACATACAATTGGTTATTTCAGAACCACTTTCATTAATTGATCACATAGGGTGCCATTTACGCTGGCTGATCTAATCATGCACAATGCAGAGCATAGGGAACACTTCGCTGGATAATAAATTCTCAAAATAAATCACATGCTTTCCACTTTGTCCTTAAGGAACAATTATCCTTTTTTGTCCCACTTCCTGCACTGATGGTGCAAACAAAGATATTTTTATCACAACACCAATTCCTACTTCCCCAAATTACACAACCCACCAAATTCTTGGTATGGACAAGCATGTATGTTTTAAAAAAATTCAGCTTTATTTTTTAAGGAAAACAATAGTTCTTGGTCACAAACACACAATTACAGCAAGAGGTACATTGCTACCTACCTAACACATTTTATCCACTCATCTTTCTCTTCAGGAGTAGCAGCAGACATTCTGTATACTGTATGTTTTCCTGTAAAATAAAATAAAATGATGTATCCCAAAAATGTGACAAAACATTTGAATAAATGCAGTACCCTATGACATTGTATCAAGTATTAATCAAACAAACCTTCAACAACTTTCCCTTCTGAGTCAGTTTTACATGCTTTGATGAATTCAGTACCAGTAGCATGCAGCTCAAAACAATGAGGTTTGTGGCGATCTTGAACTTCTCTTACTCTAATGTTCTCCAGAGGAATTATGCCCCGAGGTTCCTTGTCAGTGGTGTACTCGAAGTAGTATAAGCAATTGTCATTCAGAATAAACCATCTTCGTTTCCAACTCTTATAGCGACCACCTGTAACAGAACATTATCTTATTAGTTAACTCTATGTAATTAAATAATTATAATTCATAAAATTCAACACAGCTTAAAGTAGCCATTGATAATTTATTTTCATTAACTATCGACAAGAGATTGAAAATAAAAAAATATTTACTGTCAACTTCAAATACAAAAAATATTTACAATATCTCCTTGTGAATGTTTCACACAGAAAGTGTACCATAAAACTCAAACAAATTCTTTAACAACGCACTTAAAATGGTGCCAAAAGGTTAATAAATGACAAAAAAATTACCTTGCTTCCAAAGCCAACCCTCTTTATCTGGATTAAAAAATGTGTGCATGAGGTCATTTCCATCATCCTCCGGTATCTTGAATGGCTCTGTTTTTATACTATCATACAAACTCTGAAAAATGAATAGCATATATGTATTTTACAAATAAAATGAGGGAAACAATCTGAAATTATTAAATCAGTAAGTCACTCCAAAAATAAGCCCTACTTATTTTAGCTTTTAAATTCATTTAAAAAAGCTGTTTGAGATTTCTACATGTTACAAAAATACATACAGTGTAACCTTTAATTTTTTAATCACGGGGTGCATTTTATTTTTGACTCACTCGGCATGCCATTATTTTAACCCATTAATTATTGACTACCCTGACATTAAAGTTGTTCTAGTATATTCCTTAGCTTTGCATTAGAATGGTTATCAATTATATCAAAGCATCAAATGCTATTGAATGCATACATATTAAGTTTATAATGCATTTCTATGTTCTCCGCCACAAGACAAAGAATAGTAGGATGTAGGCAAGTATACTATTTTTATATAAACACATCAAGGGGCTTTCATTTTTTGTATTCTGCCTTAATATTTGAATTGCAATGCATGCATACTTTATTGGACCGACGAGGGCTATTTTAAAAAGAATGCTTTGAGAAAACAAAAGTTAGCTTTGTAAGTAGTAGGTGTAATAAAAGATTAGAATTAAAGTAAAGGACTTTTATTTATAAAGTTATTTTTTCTGTGAGTTTAATGAGAGTATCATTAAATATGAAGCTACTGTTGAAACTTTTGTGCATGGAAAACTTAGCTGGTGTAATTGGAATATTAATGTTGTTAAATGACACGTTTTTTATTTAGCTAATATACACAACTTGTTCTGCTCAAGATTTCAAAGGCAGTTGGATATCTAAGTTATAAACGATGCTACAAATTATTTCTTCATTAGATTTTAACATAACCTGAATGATGTTGAAATACATATACCGAAAAAGTCATATGCAGTGCCCATTTCAATTAGGATGAGATCCTTTATGCCAGCAGGTTACATTTGGCTGAGCTGTGACATCATGCAAAGCTTCAACTATCATGTATTAATTTATCGTCTGCTAAAATATTTAATTTTAATGTTAAATATTAAATCCCATTACATATACTGTTTCAATTAAGACTGAAAGATTTTGGAAATCAACCAATTTCTAAAATATTTTGAAGGTACAGTGCTCCATTTACCCAAAATTGACCCATATTTCCTCTCTCCATTTTACTGTCCCCACTTCGTCTCATACCCTCTTTTTCCCTCCACCTCCACCAACTGAGTCATCAACGTCAAATATGAGGCCCATTCAAAAACCAAGTAGTTTTTATATAAAAAAAAACTTACCACATGGTGTTTTTATTTGAATTTATTTTACCATGAAAGAGCATACTTTTAAGTATTTTTTAACACGATTTTCAATGCTGTTGAGACTCCTGTATTTGGAGAACAGTTTGTCCATTGCCTATTCAAAGAACAGCACTGCCAATGTTGACTAACACTCCCTCTTAAATGATGATGAGCCCTCTTGAAATTTTAGGAAATTTATTGCATAAAGTAAGAAAATAGTGAAACGTTGATTTTCACTAATATTCTAATCAATTTTCCTGACCAAATCTTCATTGACAACAGAAGGCCGCCCACTGCTTGGTTCATCATGCACATTCGTTCAGTCTTCGTGAACTGTCTTACCCATTTACTAACAATTTCATCACTCATACTATCACCATAAATCTCAATGATCTGCCAATGAATTTAAGAGGGTTGGAGCTTTCTTGGATTCAGAAATCGGATCAAATCACAGTAACCAATCCAAAGATCAGTTTGGTAGGTGAGGGTAGAGTCCACCCAGTACTAAGTCCAACTTCATGCGAAATTCACACATCAGGGTAATAATGGTGACCAGTTCCTTTCTCTGTACCGCCTGTGACTTCCCAGAATGGCCTGGTACCAGAAAAATGGTACACAGCTTGAGTGAAGCTGAGTGTGCCAAGATGTGTCACCCAGATTCGAACCCGGGCCCTCCAGTCAGTAGTCCAGCGCTCTTTTGGACTTCTACTCCCCAGAGATAACAGACCATATTTCACAGTTGGCGGGATCTTCTATTGACTTAAAACATTGTAAATGAGCAAAACATGAGCATAAATGACCCAATGCTTGATGCAGATGGGCATCACATATCCACTCTTGAAAGTAATTAAACTTTAATCTGAGATCTTAAGGTCTAAGAAATCATCAATTAGGATATTGTAGGCAAGAAGTTCAAGGGCATTTTGGTATGTCACGTTATAATGGAAATACCTGAAATAATTCAAAAAGTCAAATATGTACTTACGACAAGAAGTTCCCTGGGTAAATCTCCTCCATTATTTATTCCTCTATTCATGGAAATAAACTGCTCCACAGTGGGCTTTTCTTTAACACTGGGATTATGCAAACTGGTATTCAGCATGATGATAGCAAATGATAACACGTAGCATGTATCTATTGAGTACCAAAAAAACCCAAATATTTATGAAGAAATTTTCAATATATGATAAAATGTATAATAATTACTTTAACTATAGATGCGTTATAACATACCAGTGTTTGTAAATATGTTGGTGTTGAGTTGACAGTATCGCTGAGCAAAGCACTCCATCATCCTGTCTATTTTCTGAGCTTCTCCAGGTAACCGAAAGCTCCAGAGGAATTGCCTAGAAACAAAGTATATTTTTTAAATTACAAATTTGATCTCATGTAAATTTTATTCTACTAACAGCAGGCATAAATGGAAAATATAAAGCTCATACAAAATATACCTAAGTATGAGTCTCTCATGATTAATCTTAATTTGACTAAAAAAACTTTAATAAGGAGCTCTCCCTTAAATATAAAAATGTGAAAATCTTACAGGTAAAAAAAAAATCATTCTGGAATAAAGTTTGGTGTTATAATTTTTCTTAAGATGAAGTTGGGTGATGCAAAGGAGAAAAATATGTTCAAGGTTACAAAAAAGTTACATTTATCTAACTTTACAATTTTGACTTAAATTTATCTACCACGTATCAGTTGTGAGACATTTATCCATAGCAAATTGGCACCTAGCTTTCGACTGCATAATAAGGTGAACCTTTTAGTCAGGGTTTAAAACATTGCTCAGGACCACAGCCCTCAAGAGGCTTGTTATATAAGAGAATTCGATCCACAATTACACTTAACATAAGATGAGATTTCTTGAGAAATAACAGTTACCATCACAAAATACCTTGTAAAATGAATTGATTTATTTCATTGATGGTATTGGCTGTTACTTGGTGGAAATTATTTATCATTAAAGACAAAACAACTTTATTTTTCCACAAACTTTATTTGGCAAAACCCAGGTTTTGATAGTTATTTCATCCTCAGGGAAACTAACAGGTTCACCTGATTGACCATAACTGTCAAAACCCGGGTTGTGCCTAATACATTTTGTAGAAAAATAAAGTTGTGTTGTCTATCTTGATTTATTTCAATATATTTAATTACATAGTAAGAAAAGTAATGCCCTTTACCATATTAACATTATGATTTTCAGAGAAAAATTACCTTCCAACTACATTTGTTAATATGACTAGAATGAGGATAATATAAACTTGGGAAAAATATTTATTACATGTAAATAAATGAGCACTTGAACAAAGTAGAAACTTAGGTTTTTAACATTTCAATCATCCTAATCCTAAAACACTTGGGATTGATATTTTCCTAAATACTAAGATACTCATTCAGTCTAGGTACTTCTTCAATGTCAATGCCTACTGACTGATGATAATCAAAACTTGAGAGACAAAAGATGACATGCACACTCAAATAAAGCATTGAGCTATATTTGTTGAATACATTTAATTTCACCACTTTCTAGAAACACTCATTAAAATTATTACACAAAATAAAAAATAAATATCCACACACTACACACAACTAGAATCACATTAGAAACAGAATTCCACCCACCTCAGAGCCTGGACAAGTATGAGATCAGTGAAGTCATGGAGATCAACAAAAGCTTTGAGGACCTTCTCATTGAACTCATGCCTCTCCCCTAGGTAATCACCAATGGCAGTTTTATTGAGTCCTTCACCCTTGTGCAAAAACTGTGCCACATCAGCAGGAGTCTCCCTGAGTAAACCATGTTCTATTAGGTATTCAATGCCTTTCTTTGGATCCATGTTGAACTTTTTCCGCCCAATTGACATTTTCTTGGCCCTGGTATTGTTTTTGCTGCAAAATAAATAAATAAATTAGTTCCACAGTGGTTACCAATAATTACATGCTCAACTGCAATGAAAACTAAAGTTCATTAATATCAAGTGATATAAAAGGAATCACCAATCTCAAAATATAAGGTTAGTGAACATTAATTTTGATCAAGACATTCTCAAAAATTATATGTATATGCCTAATGTCATTGCAGAAATTGTGCACATAGCATAAACAAATAGAAAATTTAATCATCAAAACAAATTATTTAGCCATGTTACATGGATAACAACAATAAGCATCACCATGCTAAAATTGTCTTGGGCAACATATGCAAGAGGATATAATATATAGCTTCCAATCATAGGTGACAGACTATTAGGGAGGGTGGAAGTTCACTGAACAATAATGGAAGTGCAATGGCATGCTTCAAATGGAAATGTGGCAATGACAAATATAATAAAGATTCAATGGATATTAATGGCACACAGTTTAAATCAATATGAAGTAATGATGATATCATATGCATAATTGTGATTTTGATTACATTTTGAAAGTAGACAGGTACATTTTAGTGACTAAGGGTCGGGACCTACGTATTTCACATACATTATGCAGAATTAAAATACATTACAAGAAACAAATGTTTAAATAATACAATTAGATAACCACAAATTGTATATTTTTTAACTGGTGTTGACAAGTTTTTGCCTTGCTAATTTTATGGTAATTTCCAGGTCACACACATAATAAATTTACTTGATTAAAAGTATCACAGAGAGTAATAGAGTAATTAATAGAAGTAGAAGAGTAATTAATTTTTCTTAATATGAACACTAAAAAATGTTTAGTAAATAAATTGGTTTTTGCAGTAATTATCATCAAATTAAGTTAAATATTAAGACTTGAAGAACATTATAGAGGCATAACAAGATAGAACTGTGAAAGACAATTTGGGTCAAGTGATGTCCACTTCATGATAGAAATTGAAAAATTAAATACACTTATTATGTCATTAAATTTCAAATTTGCTAAGATAATTTTGAAATATCTTCAAAAATACACAAAAAAACAAACCTTTCATCAGCTGTGTCCATATTTTCCATTTTAGCAACCACCTCCCCCAGCTCATCTTTAAGTTGCTGCAAAAGATTCAAATTCTCATGTTAAAGCAAGCAGATTATTCACCACCAGAATGAAATGAGAAAATATATCCTAACACTTGGAATGCTACGCATATATAAAAAAAACCCTGGGACCATTAATAGTATCATGCAATTAAAGATTGAAGTTTCACATACTTTAATAAAATATAATTCTTGTCATTGAGTTTTACAACTTTCAAACTAGGAATATCTAAATTACCAACTGATATAAAAAATAACATTCACCATTCAAAATAATATTTACGTACAGCAAAATGAGCAGTGCTTAAAACATACAGAAAATCTTTTAAAAACCCTACTGTAAATGTAAATAAAAATTAATAATTTAGTAATTAGTGCTAAGCAAAGATTCATTAAAATACACTTACACCCATCATATCCCAACACCAGTTTGGACCCACACCAAATATTATAATGCCCAAAAATGTTAAATTTCACATGACCTCAAAAATATGAAACATAAGACATGGCTTAAAGCAAAAATTAAATTTAATAACTCAATTTTATTGTAAAGATAATTAAAAATGTAGTTTCAAAGATCATTACAAACATGTTATAACTGCAGAATTAAGACCACAGCAGAAAATTTAGTTAATTTAAATTGCCTAGTTACACAACTTAGCAACAATGAATAATTAATATAATCAATATTTGAGAAATGGAGCATTATGTGAAGAAAAAAATACATGATAAAACTTTCATGCAATTGCCATTTATATGCAAATTAAAAAAGATGACTTCTGATCAACATAAAGACCATTTTATTTCAAAATGGGCAACAAAATTAACCCAGAGATCATTCAACTACAATACAAATTCTTCAGATTGCTTCAATACTGCAGGCTAAAAAATAATTGAATGCTGATATATTATGACTAGGATTTATATTTGTCATTCAACATTCTTCGAAAATTGGAGACCTAAAAAAAGTGCCATCTACTACAAAATGCAAGGTGGATGCTGGCTGCTTCTAGGTAAGTGCTCTGTGCATACACAATGGCTGAGATGATAACAGAGAGCGTTAAAACAATCATGCAAACATTTCACAAATAGGCCAAATACACAAAATACATTAACTGAACAGCACAAAGACAAGCCTCTTTATCAATACCATACTTGAAAAACATTGGGACATAAACTAAATTAACCTTTGTGTAAAATTAAGGAATGAGCTGTAAGAGGACTGGCAAACTAGAAGATTCTGATAACACCTTCAAAATAAAATTTACTATCAATAAGAAATATCAAAGATATAAAAAGGGATGAGGGATGAACATTTAACGACAGCCTTACAATCTGAATAGTGAAATATTCATGACAATGATGGTTACCCCCGGAATAAATGAGGGCCTAAATGTATTCAATAGGTCTGTAATGAAAGGAGGGGCTCTACTGATAACTACCAATGCAATCCCAACTCAAGAGATGTGACAGCAAGGGCCTATACTGGAAACAATGTATGTATTGTATTAAAGATATACATCATAAGCATATAAAAAGTCCTGAGTAAGTAAATACATACTTGCTAATGCTGTTAATTCATTAACGAGACAATAAGAAATAAACCTGTGTAAATTTAACTTAAAGTCAAAATGTACTAGTTGCCCTATTACATAACATTTTTTAATTTCCCAATTCCTAATTCTCACCAAATGTATGAAACCACAAGGAGTTATTTGAGATGAGAATAATTTTTCACAGTTCGTTAGTACTAGAGAAATTATTTAACAAAATATATACTACTAATGATTACAAAACATTAAGAGAATTTATGTGGGTAACAATGAATACTATGGTGAAGTAGTATACATTGCTTCATGATAATGCTATCGTCATTCTCTCTCAAGAGCAAGATGTTACTCCTTTTTGCAACTTTCAGTACTTAATGTCTTCTATAGTAATCAACATTCAGTTCTTACCCTGCAAGCCACCACAAGGGCATATGGTGTAAGGTGTTAGGTCGCCAGCTATTGATGACAGTAAGTCTTATTGGCAATCCACATAATTTCACAGTTGGGAAATTCAAATTGTGGTATATTTTTCCTACTGTTGTGGTAAAAAATTATGCGAGGCAAAAAAGATTCCTTACATCACTCTGTTTGGTAGTCAACCCTTCACAAATCCCATTGTGGTGTCGCCTACCAAAGTAATGCAGAGCTGAAACTGTTCTTTCTATATCATTGTTAGACTCAAATAATTCGGATCTTATATTAGATAATAGTTTAAGTCAAGCATACAATCTTTGTGCTTCAAGTGGCTCCCAAACAAGGCTATCAAATAATAATGTGATGCATGATGTTCGATCATAATTCTTCACGAAATGGAAACTTTCCAGTGTATCCTATTCAATTTCAAGACTAGGTCCTTCTCTGCTGGCATATATATAATCCAGAGATTATTGTATCGCCTCCACAATTTTTCACCATTATCTAATAATTATTTGATAGTGATTTGAATAATGTTACTACAGTTGAAAACAAAAAATCCACAGTCCAAAAGCACATAAGGATAATGTTACTATGCTGAAGTGCACCAGCAGTATATGCAATTGGACTGACAATATTAAAGTTCTTATTATTCTTAATATATAAAGTTCTAAGAATTCTTATAATTATCTCTAATTTTAAATGAATTCATGCACAGTTAGCATCCAACCTTCATTCATTTTATCAACAAACAGTGACTCCAATGCATACATGGATGAGACTGACACCCTCAGTGTTTCAAATATTTTTAACTACATAAATCTGCCTTACATAAAATTCAATAAACATATGTGTAACTTATTTAGTAAGGAAATGCTTTCAATGAAATTAACTCAATAGAATGAAGACAATATTTCCACAATTCATCAAAAACATATTTCCTTCTACGGATGCCAGAGTATGGGCACATTTATCAGCACAAACCAAAAGTTACTTCTACATAATAATCATGATACTTCAAATATGCAGTTGTTCAAAATTTGTAAAAGAATAATAAATTCTTGAGGAGCATTTATTACAAAACCTAAGCATGACCTCTTCCAAAGTTGACGTAAAATTTTCAGACCATAAGAGTACATAAAATGATTCACTCGCCATAAAAGTTGCATTCCTACTTATGAGCACAAAAATAAGTAATCAACAAATTATTTTAGCATAAGTACTTAATGGGTATTTTTAAACACACACATTTGATGGAACCATGATAGTTTGCTACTTCATACAGAGATCCACATCTCAGTGGAAAAGACTAGTTGGATTATTTGCAAACATGATTTGTAATTAATATTGCATCAATTATGGCTGAAGAAGAACAGGAAACTCAATTAACAGAATAAAGGAGGAGGAAAGATAGGAATAAGAAAGCTTAACACTTTCTGATGAGGTGCATTCTTGGCAGTTACTTGAAGAATGTCAAAGGAAAAGAAATGGTCTATGATGGACCCTCTGCCTGAAGTTGAACACCACAACCAAGACAGTAAAATAACAAAATTTTCAGCAAGAAAATATCAACAAATTTAAGCAATGCTCAACAAAAATATTATTTTTATCTCCTGCAGACCATCACAGAAAAGGATGGAAAGATTTCTATTGAGACATTTCTGCACAAAACCCCTAACTTATTTTTCAAAATGCTGGCTCCTGGATGGAAAGTTTATGCAAACCAGATGGCATGACAACCTAACAAGATATAAAAGCAGGAATGGCTAGTGGCAAAACACCCGCCCCCCTCCTGCCACACGCCCTA
>LYUA01001685.1:168625-186283 GCA_002093875.1 Calopteryx splendens | reverse complement strand
CATCCGTTCCCTCGAGTAGTCCCACTCTCGCCACTTCCGTCCCTCGGCTTATTCCCTTATTTCCCGATTCCCGCCTCGCCTCAACATCCCCACCAATTAGGTGCCTCCTCCTCTCGTCCTCGGAACAAATATGCTCTCCTCGCTCTCGTGATTTGCGCCCCCTTCAGGCCTCTTATTAACTGCAGGCATTTTACGACACACATTTTGGTCTTTCATCCACACCCAGGCATGCGATTTCCCTCCCTCTTACTTGCAACTCACTCTTCTTTCCCTCTTCTTCTCTCTCTGGTCTACCCTTTCCCCCAACTCTTTCCCTTCCTTGATACCATCTGCTTCTCTATTCCATTCTCGCCCTTTCTTTTTGGGTATGCATCACGCGCCTTCTCCACTCTCTCTCCCTATTTGGCTTTCTTTCCTCCCGACCCCTCCTTTCCCATCTGTTACCTCCTCGTTATCTGCTTCACAAGAATGCCCTTCCCCCTTTTCGGTTGACTGTTCAGATTTCTCGTTAATTTCTTCTTATTCTCATAATGTGTCCTCATTTCCCTTTCGCGAAATAACATATGTGTATACCTCGCTTTGAAAATTTTCTCTACTCTCCCCCATCCCTCCCTAACCCTCATTTATCTCTAATTGTATTTTATACAGTGTTCTCCCCTCTCCCTTCCTCTATCCCTGTCTAATCCGACGGTCCTCCCGTCACTCACCCCATTGCCCTCAGTCCCCCTGCGTCTCGTCACCCCGGAAGCATACACACCTCCCTCCACCAACCCTCTTCTTCAGTCTACCTTCCCTATAACGAATCACGTGACCTGCCGCTCTCACTAAGCCGCTTGGTTTTTGGTTTTTTAGGTTTAATTTTCCTCCATTGAAGGGCCCGAGGGCGGAGTGGGAATGAGCCTCTGGTGTCAGGTTGTGCATTGGTTTACATAATTCTTCCATCTTTTTACCTCTCTTGCGCCAACGCGTTTCGGAACACTTCTTTCTCCTTCGAAATGCAAGAGAGGGCGAAAGTTTTGTGGCTAACGGAGGAGGAAGTAGAGGAGCAAGTAGTAAGGTGGGGTAGGGAATTAAGCGTGGACGAGTGGGATTGTTCTCGTGGAAGGGATTGTGGGAGCTCGGGATCCGAGGGGAGGAGAGAGGGAGGGGGAGTGGGTGGGAGGTTTTTTTAGGAGAGGAGGAAGAGGAGGGAGCGATGGGAGGTGAGGGCTTCCCGGTATTAGAGTTTAGTGCCCTGGGGCAAGTGTTGCCAGATTGCAGAAACGTGGAAAACAGGTGGAACTAGGCTGTTGCACCGATGCTGGGATTCGTGCTCGGTGAATGAGGATCTCTATCGCGTCCTAGCGATTTCCAATAAGCGTCGTGAAAAATTGTCTGAAGAAGAATCAAAATTGCTTTGTAGGCGACACTGTAGAGTTTTCTCATTATTCTCTTTTGAAAGTATCACTGGTTTATGTGTGCGAAGATTTTTCTCCTACGTGATGTTACTCATTTGGAGAAATGGGGTCCAAATAGGCTCCGATCTGATTGTGATCTTTACTAGAATCTTGATTTTTGATCTTCCAGCCGAAAAAAAACTGTTTAGGAAAGCGGTAGGAAATATGAATACGCTCACCAATATACTGGACTGGAACTGCTACAAGTCCTGTTCTTTTTACATTTCAAATGATGTAATGCTAAATTTGTAGGTTTGAAAACGACCACATTTTTTGGCAAATAGACACTGAAAATCGAAAACATTTAGGAGAGAGTCGCGATGTTTTTTTCCAACGTTCACGACCTTAGCACACTATAAGTCACCGCGGCGGGGAACCTAACCCCCGTATGTTTCAAATAGAAATGTCGCGAATGTATATTTCTCTGGAGACTTCCAATTTTCGTAGTGTATTTCATTTTTCTGATCTCTATTCTAGGAATGACCCTTAAAGCAGGGATTTAATCTTCCAAGTCGCGAATTTGAATGAAAGCAGGCGAAATGATTTCCTCCTGTGCGCATTTTTTTCTCTTTCACTTTTTTGTTGAGTCTCGTGAACAGATTGTGGCACCCAAAAGACGACAAGAAATTGAGTTTTAGAGAATAAGGGAGATGGGAGACGAGAGGCACCAAAAGGGGATAGCGAATGAGAAAATGGAAGATGGCGGAAGAGTAGGAAGTAAAGAGACGAAGTAACGGCTCATATTTATCTCCCTTTTGCTCCATTAGGAGTATTTCCGTTGTAATTTTAGAGACTTTTACTCTAAATTTACATTTTTAAAGAACATTTACCATTCTATTTCTTGAAGGAGAGGACTTGGAAGAGCAAGAGGACTTAAATATATATTTTGGGCGAAAAATATTAATGGGGATATCCTAGTGCACTCCACAGTAACGCGAGGAGAGGATAAGGTAGTAGGAGCTGGACAGTTACAAATAAAAATGCACAAGTAAAAGCGAGGGTTGTCGTAAAAAAAAGGCGTGTCAGGGTTTCGGGAGGGCAGATGAGAGTGGGACACGGGTGGCTTCCTCCTACTCGGGAGTGGAAACGCAGTGATGTCTTTTGGTGTCCCTTTCCCGTCGTAAAGAAGTGTCTTATATTTTGCTTGATGGAACGTATATTTTTTATCATCCCCTTCGTCCACTCTGCTTGCGAGGGCGTTCAATATACACAAAATCCTGATATTCTGCTTTTGGAGGTTTAGGCCACCTTCCTCGAACACCGGGCTTTATTACGATATTCCGTTTCGCTGCTTTCCTCGGGGGAATTTACATAAGGATGTTGCCGTTTGATCTTTCTCTTTTAGTGCTTCCGGCGTCTGTGCTCTTTACATTTTCTTTTCGAGTGCTTTAGTAGAGATTGACACTGGAATATTTCGTCGTTTTCCTACTGAGCTCAAGCAAATTAATTGACTCACAAAGACCTCTGATTAAATTCTTTAAAATAGTTCTCAATACTCTCAGACGATTTTTTTGAGCTGACTGACAACTTTTACACAGGGATAATAATATCCAAATATGTCCTTTCTTCAATCAGTGCTGCCTTCGCCCTAATTTGTTTGCTCACATTAGTCTTTTTTATAGCTTTAGTGAAGGACTCCAACACTCGTGGGGACTTCGCTCCGTGAACTATCCAAGGGAAATTTAATCCACTTTGCAGCACAGCATGCATGTCCGAGGCGAGATTGGGACGCGTGAAGTCCATGATAATATACGAGGGCAGTCTACACTGTAACCAGACTCTGATTTACTAGAAAATTAACGAATTAGCGTATTACCCCCTCCTGCTCATTGATAAAATGCAGTAATAATAATTTATAACGGAGGTAGGTATTCATTTTATTTTCACTAGGAATTTAGAGTACAATTCAAAAAGCCGCCTGTGATTTTCAGTTATTTACATATTCTTGATATGTCCACAAAGGCTTGAAAATGGGTTTGTACTGTAAAATGGTACTGTATAAAATAACTGAGTAAGGATATCGCGAGTCCCACACCCTGGATGAGAAACGGAGTCAGGACCCGAATTGTTGTTGATGATTCTGACCAGTCCGTTCGCACCTGCCATCTTTTGTTATTCCTTGATTTTATGTATTGATATTCGTGTGTGTTACGTTTTTAAATTAGAGACGTAATTATGGCGGAATATATGGGCGGATTCAATACATATGCCCGTTTTCATCCGGATAGCAAATTCGTAAACGTTATAATGTCGCTCTTATCGGCCGAGGGAGGGATCTATAAGTTGTAGATTTATAAATAGTAGTAGTAAGGACCATAAGCAAAGTTTTTCATTGCAGTATTATTATTCTTTTCTGTATGCCCATCATAAAATTATAAGGTGGCAGATATTGAAGATATTTACCTTGGAAAATAGAATTATTTAAACAATAATTATTAATTCTAGTGTCACGTTTTATTTATTTAAATACTAATTTTCCTAACTCACTCTCTGCTTTTATTTTTTAACTGTAGCAATAATGTTATAAGCTATATTGTTTTGTGAAATTACCAATTTTTAGTTCCCAGGAGAGAGAAGAGTGTTAAACTAGCCATGCTGCTCTGCATACATAAATAGAGATTTTCTTGATTTGTTTTGGAAATATTGCAGTTTAAACAATTGGTATTTGATTGAAACTTCTACAATCGATAAATTTTCACTCTATTATTCAAGAGATATTACTGTAAATTTTCGACTTAGCTATTGCCTTAAAGACGTTAATGTAGCATTGCAGCGTAACGAGGAAAGCAAAGCAATGGCATAGAACTTGGTGGGAGGAGCGGATTTCTATGTACCCGAGAATCTGGAGGAATTGAAGACGGTTATTTCAAAACTCATTTGCTCTGGTTATAAAAAAAATGTAAAAAATTTATATAGTTCAAAGGTATGCACTAAGGCATGGAGCAAGTCACCGACCTATCAACTCATGGTACTTGAAGAGGAGTTAAATCTAATTTACAAGCCACAATCTTGCACTAAACACTAATAAACACTAATAAACAACCTCAGCAAAAAATACATCAATTTTGTTAAAAGCATTCCTTAGTCCCAATCAATGAATAATGTTCAATCATGAAATGTCCTGGAATGAAGTCCAAAGAATTGATAGCAATTCTCACCCATTACTTGATACGGAGTGGCTGAAATTCGCTTTGTCCTAGTTATCGTAGCCATTTCGTATATTATTTATGGCTATTCTTATTCATATCTTAGCCGCACACTTATATTTTTATTTTCATACCCCTCCCATTGCTGGCGGATGAGTAACCCAGGAGCATATAAATGGAATCTCTTGTTTGAAAAAAATCCTGTCTCGTGAAGATCGGGGGTCAAACGTCGAAGAAATTGATGACTGGATTTCCTCCGATATCTATCATTATGTCCGTTTCTTTGGTTCCCTCACCAAATCATGGGAAGGAGTGTCCTTTTCAAATACGCACCCTCATCTTTCTGAACCCGGAAAATGACGTGGTATCCCTCGCATTTGAATCTGCGACGGGAAGGGCAAGGTGGAGAATGTGAAGGCAGAGTAACTTGAAAAGAGGAAGTGGAAGGGAGGCAGACGAGAAATCTCCCAGAGAAGGTTTATGAATTGCCAGCGCGCCTTTGGGGGCCACTTGGCCCGTAACTGTTCTCCCGTCCTCCACCCCCTTCCCCTCCTTCAATCTCCCTCCACTTCCCCGTCGCTCCCTCCTCCCCCGCAACACTCCCGCCGAGCCAACCCCTCTCCCCCCTCTCGTCCGTCTACCCACCTTCAGCCTCCTCCTTCCACTTCCCCTTCGACTCGGCCGCAGAGAGGCCCCCGACAACCTATTCGTCTTCTCACCCCATTCTCCCACGACTGCTTATTCCGTTCGCCCTCCTGCCCCTACACGTTCATCTCGTCGGGATAAGACCTGGAGGTGAGCAAGGGCAAGATCTACCCTTCGCTCGTTGTCTTGGTAGACTTTGGTGGACCTTTGCCACCCTGAGGCGGCTGCAGAGGTTGAGAAAAGAGGGGGGATTCGGTCGGCTGGCCGAACTTCTCAGGAGGAGTAATTCGTTTGAGGTGCGAGGCTTTATCCGTCCTCTCTCATTCCTCACTCATTCCTCACAAATTCCGCACTTCTCTCTCTCGCACACCAAGTTGCCATCCTTCTTGGTTGCGTTCTGTCCCTTCGTTTGTCATAATCTGCAAAACGATGAACTCAATGCGATAGAGGGTCATGTATCAAATGGCAACTTTCCGAAGAGGCCGCTTGCGTTTCTTTATTTTTCTCTCATTTTCCAGGAAAATGCACCTTTGTGTATTAAGTTTTGCTCGGTATTTTTCCTCAGCAGTATTTTTGGAAGATAGTAATTATATTAATTTTTCCTTCCCATAATTTTACAGCTAACAGATATTGCTTCTTTTTACTCATACGTTTTATTTGTCAAAAGTCAACTTTCTTACGGAACATTAATAAATCAGCATGTCTGATGTCTTGGTTAATGCAGATTTAAAAGAATAAAATGAATGCATATTGTTTTCAAGCGTAGTTATTTTGGAAGAGATTTTTTACTTTTACGGCAATAATCACTGTGACGTAGCACTCCTAAGTCTTTTGGCTGCTATATCACATGGCAATCGTATTTTTCAATCAATAATTCCATGGCATGATGTACCCGGTGTTTATGTACATACAAATGTAAATTAGACAAAATACTTAATAGGTTGTGTATTATTTCTCTCTGAAATACTTTTGAGAACTTGAGAAATCCTTTTGAAATGAATATAGGTATGCTGCAGTCAAAGGTGACTGGCATACTGAAGTTTAGAATTCTTGACTGTTTTCATCGAAATCAGAGCCGGTGATTTGATAGAAAGAGAATTGGATAGATGATATGAATATTTATAAGATTGGATCACTAAGATTATTTACTTTGAAACCATGGATAAATGTAAATCGCAAAAGTAACAGTTTCAGTTACTGATACATTTATTATTGTTCAGATTTGATGATAAATTTATGAAAATTTTTAACAATTTAGTGACTTTTATTCCCGTTCTAATTTTCTAAACTTTATTTCTGAACATTATTCCTTTTTTAAGACGTTTTGTATTTTCATATGAACTTCATCTTTAACTGATGAATGGATGTATTGTTTATTTCATTATAAATTTCTGTTTAATGAAATGAATACCTTCTTGTAGAAAAACGGGAACACTATATATCTTACGATAAATCGTTCTCGTATTTCACAACGGGTAATGGTGTTCAAAGGCACTGATGTTTCAACGGCTGTCTGACTCTGAAGACGATAGCAGTGCCTTTAAACGCTATTACCCGGCGTGAGACCCGAGAACGATTTTTCGTAACTATAAACCAGGAAAACCTTAAATATTTTACTATATATCTTATTACCTTGTCGCTAAATATTTAACGAAACGTATTTTTTTAATTTGAGCTCTATTAAATTAACCACTCAGGGATAATACAAAATGTATGTATTGAACGCATGTGAAATATGGCAGCACGAATAATATCATTATGCAGACGAAATAGTTTTTATGCAATAATACGCGGATGAATGGGCGGTAGGGAGAGAAAATAAAGGATCTATATCGTTATTTCTATGATCGTATGCATTTTAGCGTTATTATATAGCTAATAATATAAGTATTTATACCTTTTCCATGAACCGTATGGATGCGAATGCAAATCTGTGGTAATCTCTTCACACCATATATTTAATTGTTTTCTACTTGGTATGCTTCTGAGTTGGCGATTAATATGCCAGAGCACTGGTATTTTCCATGTAACAAATATAGTTATTATTTCCTCCCTCAAGGTTGTTATAGCCGTTAAAAAATGCAAATTCGTTAAAACTTAAAAGAATGTATATTTGTACGGTGGGAATCATAACTTCGACCCTTAGGTATGCGGAAAAGCCGCTGTCTTGGGACGAGTCCTAAGATACCGTGGAAGAAGGTGAGGGCTAACTAGATGTAGGTCGTAGCATAAAGTCTCAATGAAATGGAATGGCCCTGAAATTAATCCTACTATTGTCGGTGAAGTTCCTTATAAGTATAGATCTCACGAAAAATTAGGCCATGCCTTTTTTAAAACTAGTTTGAGGAATATTACCACTCCCGGCTTGGAGAGGCTTAAGCAGCTAACTTGTGGATGGAAGGCAGAGGGAGGCTGAAGAATTGAGTGCTACTCGTGAGGGGGGGAGGGTAATGGGGAGGAGTGGGTAGTTTCTGCCCGGACGCTACGGGTAGGGAGAAAAAGATAGAAACGTAGGGGCACGCTCCTCTGACTTCTAGCTGGTTGGGTGGCATGGGACGCTTTGACCTCTTTTACTCTCTCGGTCTTTGCCCTCCTCAGGACTCCATGGTTTTTGCCCTTTTCTCTCCCTCCTCCTAACACGCCAACAAGGTTGAGCCCCGAGTGGGGTCTCTTTTTTTAAGCCCTTGATATTTTTCTGCTCGACTCCACTCCCACTTTGTTCTATTTTTACGCCCGTTTTCCTTCTCATCCTCCCTCCTGCCGTGCGCCTTCCCAAAATCATATGCGAAACAAACTTTTCTCAGCCTCATCGTGACCTCACAGGGCCGCCTCCGTCGCGAGATTATTCACGATTCCTTGCACAGTATCTTAAAAGTCACTCACGGGTTAATCGCACTCACTCTTTCCCTTCCTTCTGATCTCTCCTTAAATGTATTCGTTAACGGGATCCTCACTTTTTTTCATGTTAATTCCTCTGTTCCCCCCTGGGATTTCGTTTAAGTTTGATACTTTTTTTCCTTTTACGGCGAAGTATAACTGTTTTAATTTAATTTCCTCGAGGGGAAGATGGGGGGCAGAATTTCGTTGGATCTTCCCGACGAGGATACGAACTGTTGAAAGCGCGTTAATTAACATTTTCCGGCCATGATAATATAATTAATTTGCGTATGTATTTTAAGATGTGTATATAACTTTACATAGGTAAACAAAAACAATCGTATTCTGAATTTGTGGGAAGGACAGTCTTGATATCCCTGAGCTTTCTGAAGTAATGACAACGCTATTGGAGCATTTACACATATGCACATATTTACATAATATTTCTGTGAAATATATCACGAATTCATTTTATGTGAATTAGCACTTTCTACGTGACATAATTTAATTGAGGCAAAAATGGGGTCTCATTTCCTTTGTCCGTTGACAGTAGTATTCAAGAGAATTCATTCTTATGATTTAAGTTTTAATATACTTGTTCATTTAATCATAAGCGTAGGGAATATGTGAAATCAAATATAATTTTTATTTATTCTGAGAGTTTTTTGTTTTAACCGACTGGATAAATTTTAGCTGTTTAATTAAATCGCTTTCCTACTAATCAGAGTTCATGCACTTTACTTTTAATCTGAGTAGAAACCGAATGGATAGTGGTTCAAATAACCTATTTCATTATCCTTCCAATTGAAAATTGTGTATTTTATTCGGACGTTAAAGGGCTATTTTTCATCATTTTTGGTAATAAATGATAGTTTATGTGGATTATATTCAGGCTTTAGGTTTCCGAACACTATATCTATGGAAGTATTGAATCATTAACTATAGTAATGTTAATACTTTTAGCTCAAAGGTAAACGAGAAACACGATTTTGGCTAAGAAAACTTTAGTAATTAAATTTGATTATACCTAGAGAAACCTTTATGCGTTGAACATAGTAAATAAATATGCCATAACTTTTCGCAAAATATAATTTATTCAAATTGGTTGAATAAAATTGCACCTGGTTGTAGATTTCTTTTAAGTACAAACGAAACCAGCATCATTCCTTGAATTTGATTCAAAATTACATATTTTTCTATTCTGCCAGGTAAAAACTATTTGATCAGATTAATGTTTTTGATTAAAAATTTTGATCACAATGAAATTATTAAAACAGAAATTGGAAGTGAATTCAACAACGAATGTGAATAATATTATACTAACTATATTGCAAATGCAATGAATGGCTAGAGTAAAATATTTTTCTACCGAGGGAAATGGTTTTAAATTATAATTTAGGTATTTCCATTTCTTCAATAAAAAATAAGTTTTATCGCTTGAGATTAACGAGTGTTATATTTTCGGCTTTTAATATCCAAAAAACAATCTACGTAGGATACTTTATCACATTTGATGTTCATAATAGTTACCTTTAGATAACTTTACTGGCATTCCAAACAATTCTCATTTACCTGGTGGTTGACGAGAGATAAATAATATTATAACAGAAAATATTAGCTAGCTAATAGTGATCACACCCTTAAGAAATGAGAGTAGTTAGGAGTTAACTCCGTATTTCCCATATTTAAGTTCACCAGCAAGAAAATGTAAGCTTGAGAAATGATTGTTATGCAGAACTCGATAAATTCCTCATTAGAAATTTATCTTTTTTCCTATATTTATTAACCGTCTTTTATAAGTCTGTTTGAATTTTTAAAATATGTATTATTGACCTTGAAAAAAAATATTTAAATTCCCAATTACGTGTTCATCAAACGACAGAAACTGTGCTTTAGGTTCTCTGCGCCTACGGAAAATAATAATTACCATGAATAATCGCGCATCTAGCTTAAATGTTCTGTGGTACAGAAGTACTGTCGTGATTTGCACTACAATACAAATGTCTCTGAGAAGTCACTTCTTATTCTCAGTTTATTTTATTTCAAGTGAAACACATACACCCTGGAGCGAGTCCACAGTTCACCTAAAACCAAACTGCTCCTTTCTCGCGTCCTGTTGTACTCTTTTCAGAGTCATTCGCCACTGTCGCCCCCTTTATCGCACAGCGGGGAAAGGACTGAGCAGACTGCCACCGCAAGCGCCTCCATACACGCGTTGCGGGGGGTCAACCCCCTTCGTCCCCAAAACCGACAAACATTTCCCCTTCTAATATTCTTCGCTCCCTCACTCCCTAAGCTCTGCCTGCTCCCCGGGGCCTGCTCCTTCCTCATCTTCACCCCCAACCCCCCCCCCTCCACCTTCGTCTCCCCTTATACTCGCCTCCTCCCGTCCTTGACTCCCTCGGGTCCTTCCTCCCGCCCTTCATTCCGCCACGCTACTACTCCTCCCCCTTTCTATCACCCTCCCGAGGAAACGCACCCCTTCCGTCCGCCCTCCCCCACCTCCGTCCCCGTTGGCACCGAAATCGACTTCCACCATCCCCTCGGTCATCCCGGAGGGCGGAGCGCGGTGTTCCCACGGGACTTTGAGTCATATAATTATTTGGGGGGGTGAGGGACGAGTGGGATGGCAAGGAAGGGAGTGGGGAAAGAAGTGAGCACTTGAGAGGGAGGTGGGAAAGGAAAGGAGGGATGCTCTGCGGCTTGCTGACAAAGAAGTGGCGGAAGTGATTTGGGGAGAAGAGAGCGAAAGGAAGAGAGGGAGGTGGTTGTGATGGTGGCTTGGAACGGGGCGCTTACGGTTGTTATAGGGAGAGGGGATAATATTTTCCAAAAACACATCTCAATGGAGACAAGCAAAGGGATGAAGTTGGAGAGAGTGAGGTGAAAGAGAGGCTGGATGGTGACTGAAAAGGGATTGTTTGTTACATCTGGAGGAAAGAGAACAGGGGGAGGGTTGAACGATCGGAGCTGAAAGGATAAATTGGTTAGGGAAATTTTAAAGGTTCGCAAAAAGATTGTATCTGAAAGAAAAGATCCAAAAACGATAAGGGGAGTGTGGAGGATTGGACGGGGGGGGAGAGAGGAAGGAGAAGGGAGAAGGAGAGGGTGAAGGAGAGGGATGAAAGAAACAATTATGGTCGGAGAAGGCGGAATATGTCGAGGGAGTGGGGAAAATGGAGTTAGGGCTGTAACTGACGATGGGGTCTGAATGATGAGGGGGGGGGGTGAGCGGGAGGGAACAAAGATGACAAAAAAGAGCGCTACAAGTGTGGAATGGGGGGGCTGATTTGAGCAAGTGAAGGACCACTGTTAAAAGTAATTAAGTCGTGTAATCTAGAGACAAATGAGGCTGCCGGCAGCAGTGGTAATGGTTGATATTGGGCCGTCCGCTTTAAAATACGCGTGTTTGTTTTTAAAGTCAAACATTTTGCTCTACGTGTGTACGATAAGTGGCATTGCGCATAAAATTACGCAGATGTAACTGCGTATTGCAAATTTTAATGTGTTGAGTTACATTTTTTAAATTTGATTTTGTCTCAGCACCCATTTCAACATTTTTGTGGAAGAGGTTTAATCTCAAAGACACCATCTCGTACTTTATTGGCGCGGTGACATGATGGTAAACATAGATTACCGTTTCAGGCTATACTTGGCGAAATTGTTCATTTAAAAAGAAAAAAAAGGACTGCTATTCTATATTTATAATTTATTCACTCGATCGATGTTTTGCTGTGTTAGAGTACCATCAGCACACCTGGTGATACTGCATGGCAGTAAAACCGCGGTCTTCGGAATAAATTGAGATTGTACAATTGCAGTAACTCTTGTTCTCTTGTTGTTTAACATGAAAAACGCAAACATTACAAGTTGATCGGTGATACTGTGTACGCATTAAAAAAACTGCATTTTTTTAAATGAACCCTCTCCTGCCCTCTTCCCACAGAGGGTTGTTTCAAGCTACAATTTCAGTGGCTTGCGTGAAAAAAATGTGGAATGCGAGGAGAGATAAAGGGAGTGGAAGAATGGAGAGCATTGGAGAGAAGACAAGGGTAAAGGGAGAGGACTAAAGGAAGCAGACGGATTGGCATGAGACAAAGAGAGAGAGAGAGAGAGGGGTTAAGAAGGAGATTGCGTGGTGTTGGAAGGGGGGAGGCGCGAGGGAAGGGGAGGGAGCAGATAACGCAGGGGAGGGACGTCAGAGATTTGAGCTTGGGGGGTGGGAAAAACACTGGTGCACACATTTTCCTCACCCTTGGAAATGTCTTCAAAAGAGGAGGTTTCACATCCACTTTATTTGGCTCCTTGAAGGGAATGGACGCGGGCCAATGGGGCCGTAGTTGTCTCAAAGAGAACTTGGCTTTCCTGCAAGCGACCCGCATAGCAATATGAGCGAAGAGTGAAATGTGATATTTTTCGGCTTGGTGACCAAGAATATAAAGCAATACCGTCAAGAAATGTTTTTCTATATTGCCTCCTGAAGTGGTGCCTCAGCAATTTGAAGCAATTTTTGCGTATTTTATTCCAAAAATGTAAGAACAATGTCGCTGAACCATGGATCACTTTCTTATGAATATTCTTATTATTGAAGAGACCAAGCGATTCTACATATGGGAGTCGTTATTAGTTAATATGAATATTTTGCAAATTAGCCTATAATATTGCAGCTACTTTTAATTACATTAGCTGCCACGACCCTATCTGCAAGAGAACAATTGTAGACGTATTAATAATATTCTACGCATATCGTAGATAGCTGCTTCTTCGTTTAGCTGCTATTACTTTAGGTTCCAAAGTACATTTATGATTACAATTTTATTAAGGAAAACTTATAATTTCGGTGGTTTCTTAGGGAAATTTATGGTGGATGTTAGTTAGAAATAAATATTTAAGCCGTTTAAGTTTTAATTGCATGGACAATATGTAATGTTGAAGACATAGGTTCTACCTCTCATTAATGTAATTTGATTTAAGTCATCCCTTCCGATTTTTTCGCAGTAACTTCATTGCACTTAATTTGATAACTTTGATGAAAATGCATCTCTATTAGTTATATTTGTGGAAAATTTAACTTTACTTCTGTTCTTGGGTGATGTTTAAATTAATTCATATACTGTTATTTAATTTCCACATTGCGTGTTTAAGCAGAGCGGTAGGAACAAGGATTATCAGAATTACGTCAAAAAACTCACAGTCGGGAGAGGTCTTAAGACGAACGAAACAAGTCATAAAGTACTCGTACAGCAGTAAGTTTATGATGTTCATAAAACCTTCAGTGATTGGAAAATCGAGGAGTAATACCAGAGTTGTGTAGATGGATATGGAAATGTATACCATTTTTCTTTCTTATAAGAATAATACCAAAAGAAAGTTTGTTGGAAGAGATCATATATGATATCGTAATTCAAGGAAAACATACTTTAACAGAGAGAGTAGACTACATTAAAATAATTTTATATTTTGGAATCGAATTCCTGTTTGAACTGCGTTAAATAGAATCCGATATGGCTATGCTTCTTACTAAAGAGAGTAATTTTTAGCCAAATATCCAATGCTTATTAACTATTTCAAGATGGGTATGTATTCAACGAGCTAATTAAGGCTCTCAGTTATAATGATACTATTAAATACATAAAATGGCTGCTCAACCCTTGAATTAGTCACTACTCAAGAATTAAATTTCAGGAATAAGGAACCAAATTAGTTATGAATGATATTTGCTTTTTTCATATTAACATTCAACTGCTTTAGTAAATTTATTTGTTAATGCTAATTCGTTAAATATTGGTTGTGATTACAATTTTACTTTTTTTGAACACACTCAATACAGGTTTGTTTGTACCAGTAAGAGTGCCTTCACTCGCACGTTCATTAATAACGCTCTGCATTAATATATTTCACATTAGTAATTGATATCATCAGTAATTTTAGAGGTACATAGTTTATAGCGTGCTTCGATTTAAATTGGCACTTCATGAATGTGGAATCGTAACGTACTAGCTCCTGGAAATGATGGAATTTCATTTATGAATAACCATCCAACGACCAATATTTAAATAGTGATGGCATAATTATTCTCATTTTGATTTTAACCATCGCATGTGTTCCTGTTCCCACAGGGAAATTTTAATTATCAAAGGTAGTGCCATTCCAGGAATTTTACATGGTTATTTCATTTAATTCTCTTTCGGAAATTCCGCGTCGATTACTGTAAAGCAATTACGAGTCAATTTAAATGGCATCACATTTTGGACATACACCACATGATGCTAATACCATTTATCAGAATAAATACTATGCTCAGAATATTTTACATTACGTTTACGAATGTTTACGGAAACAATGGAACTTGAAAAACTGATCCTTAACAAATTTACGGGGTTATCGTATTGCTTTTTGGCTTAAGTCACAACGCCCCCTGGGTTTTAGGCAACTTGCGGACTTTATGTGCCTTGCCGGGGATGTAGCATTAAGGGGTTAGTTAAACCCATCATTTTATTCCTTTAAGATTCGTTGCATGAAATCATTTCATTTGTCCTGATTTAATACTAATTCTCTGGCAGTTGATCTTTCTTGAATTAATAATTAAACTAACTTTATAAATGAATTCTACAAATTTGGTCAACCAATCCGTGGAGTAATTGTTATTATGCCTCGGATTATTTTCTCTGAGCTACCCATATTTTTATATTTCCCACTCACGATTTGTTTATAATTCTTAGCTTCCATTACTTCATTAACCTAATTAATTCCATCAAGTGTTCTTTATGTTTCTATTCATAATTATTGCTCCCATTATCGGCTTCCAAGGCTTCCTTGCCTTTTAACGATGCGTTTATCATTTCCCGTTGGCAATGTTTAGCTAGATACCATTCATATCCCACTATTCTTAGAAAATTTTCATTATTTCGTCTTCCATTGATAGTTGTCATGATCCTCCCGTAACAGCACATGTCTACTCCTTCCGATCTTCTTAAATCAATTGTCTGCCGATGCTAGGGATCATACCTTCAATGCGTGGAGAAATATTCACGACTCAACCGAGTGCTTACTTATTTGTATTAAATGATCATGTTCCTACGCGGCTCATTTATGTCGATTAAAATTTATGTAGCAATTGAAAAAATACATTACTTAATTATGTAGAAATCCGTAAATCCTGGAAGGTGATAATCAATTAATAAATATATTGTGCATTTTACAATGTATTCTCCGTCTATGCTCATGGCTTTGCATTAGTTTCTAAGTGAAACTCTAAACTATACGGAAAAAATATTCGTTGCTTTTATTTCAAGTTTTAAGGCTGAATGCATTATTCCATTAAGATAACATTATTCCAGGTGTGGAGTTTCACCTTTATAGGTTTTCCTTCGAGAAATTATGTTCGAGACTCATCATTAGATTAAATCAACCGTTCGAAACTCTATTAAATAAAGGACGAAGTACATTTAACATTTCTCATATAATTAGTTTAGCGTTCAGTCTACATGCATCATGGCAAAGGAGATGACACAACAATACCAGTTTCGATTAACTGCATGTAGCATGCAGTTAATCGAAATTTGAATTTTTAGTTGTTTTTTTTTGTGATTTAGTTTTAGTTTTGGTCAAAATAATTTTGTTCAATTGTTAATATTTTTAATCAAAAATTTTAAATTAGTGAATTATGCGCTAGCTGATAGTGGTATCCCTCCTAGTGGTATCCAGTATTATGTAATAAAAAAATGCTGAATAAAATAATAATTGAGAAATTATGTAGAGAATGGAAATATATTTTATTAGGCATAATAAAGTACGGCATTAATTGTACTAAGTGTAGATTATTAAAAAAAATAAACTTTCCTTATTTGACGATCAAATCATAGGATATGGCATAGCATTGAAAGGAATTTTCACAAGTATTTCTAAATTTAGCCACTACACCGTAATCACCTTAGTAGTGAATGCATGAATACGTCTTCTTTCTTCTGGAATGAATTTTTAATTTTAAAATAAGTAACAAACATTTTAAATAGATTTCATTATGCTCTTTTGAGCGCAATAGGATATTTTGCATCGCCTCCCCGCCTCAAGACTAGCAGACAAATTATCCTTTGGAGTCACTGCGAAATGCAGTTCCTTCCATCCGTTGAACACCTTTAGTGACAGTTTCGTGCGTTGGAGATCACCGACAGCCAAATCGCTCCGGTCACAGTTCGCACTAACACACACGCACGCAAACCCGTCTTTACCACCAAGAGCATGCCTAGTTCTCGCTTGAGTGAATATGAGGTGTAAACCATGAGTTCTTTCTCTTCCATCCGATGTCCCCGCAGCTGCCACAAAGGGGGTCACGTCCGTCGAGTTAGCTGGGAAGCCCATGCCGAGAACCGGAGTGGAAAGCCGGGAGAAGCCTGGAGAACGGAAGGGGAGGAGGAGGAGGAGGCGAGGTTGGACGGGGAAAGACGGAGAGAGCGCGGGAGGCGGGGCAAGTGGCCACCGCCGCCTCTAGGGCACTTGCGAGCACCAGCCACTGGCCCCCTCGCTGGCAGCACAGCTCTCTCTCGCAAAAGTTTCTCGCAGGGCGAGCATTTGGACTCGTTTCACCCGCATTCCTATCGTCGTGAGACTGAATATAGTACATGCATGCATACGCATGTGTACATGCAACGGATATATCCACACATATCTATCCCACCAGCCCTGTCGTCGAGGAACGTCGACTATTTTTCCAAACTTCCTCTGCCACTCACCAAAAGTTACACGTGAGAACAGAATCAAGCTGAAATTCGCAAATAAATATTTTGCAATCTGAATAATTCGTATTTATATTAACTCTCAAGGCCGTCCTTCCAAAAGCTGAGAAGAGATTGAAAATAACATCAAGCTACTCTACGTCTAGTTGGCATTATTTTTCTCTATTTATGAATCTTTGACAACAAGGTCCACGAGGAGCCCTATCTATTTTTAAAGAGATATTGCAATCGCTTATATTCTGCCTCAAATTTCCGTCCTAAGTATTCCAGCTCTAAAAGTGACTTACTACGCATTGCTTTATGTTTGATTGATAGCTTGGATTTTTAAAAATAAATTATTATTTTTATAATTTTAGGTGAAATATTAGTTTAATCTCTAATGAAAAACTTTTGCAAAGGGATCAGAAGACCTGCATTCAATTGTTTCCTGTAATTGAAAGTACCGCCAAGTTGTCATTCAAACTAATAACAGTGTGATCGTAAGGCTAATCACCCCCATAGCCCTCCATACTCATTTTAACCGAATTTTCGGTAAAAAGGTAAACATAGGTAACACGGTGACACATAAGGCCAATGCGTTAACGAAATGGCGCACGGAAAGCTCCTCCTGCTGCCTCCTGGGTCGAGACTCTTGTGCTGGACTCAGTAGCAGCGAGCCAGCGGACGAGGCAGAGGAGGAGGGGGGCGCGGAGGGAGGGAAAGGGGAGGGTGAGGGGAGGGGCAAAGGGAGCAATAGAGGAGGGAGAGAGGAAGGCAGGGGGGAGGAGGAAGAGGACAAGGTTCGGGTGGAGGAGAGGGGGGAGGAGGAGGAAGAGGAAG
>LYUA01001685.1:94668-110518 GCA_002093875.1 Calopteryx splendens | reverse complement strand
AGGCCAAAGCCCACACCGGGCTGTAGAGCCAAGGAAGAAGAAGAAGAAGAAATAAGTTAGTTTGAGTGAAACAGGATTTTAATGACCAACTATAGATGGACAGGAGTTTTCCATCTGAATACAGCTGATATCATTGGTGAACTGCATTATTTTATCATATGATAAGGGAATTCCATATTTCAAAACGTATAATAGAATATTCATGTGAAATTATATACGGGTGGTTTTCTGTTGAATGCCAATGGTCTTGCAGCTGTGAGAAGACAATACAACTGGGATTCTATTGTGTATTCAGTTGGTATTAGTAACTGCGTTTCTAAATTGTAAAATATGGAAAAAAATGTAGCACATGGAAAGAACATACCTATTTGTGACCATTTTAGTATCAAAGACGATAAACCCAAAGGATTATTTTATAATTACCTAATGCCAACAAATTTTGGTGGTGTGCAACTGATTTTTTCCACTTTCTGAGATGATTGAAAGACCAAAATTGACTTAAGGTTAACATTATTGAGTGTGGATATGAATTTCTATTGGAGGTGAATAGAGTTGAGATAAAATAGTTGGATGGTATTAAATGCATAGAAAACTTTATATTTGAATCATCACTCCTTGAATATACCCTGAAATAAATTTAAAATATTACTTAGTTATATCTTGATCACAAAAATATATTTGAAATTAGGTGGGCGATGAGTGAAAATCCCATTGGAACTATTCTCCTAAAAAAACGTTTTATCACGTTCATGAATAACTCGATTGTAACCGAGAATGTGAGAATTGATTCCGTCAAAGCAACGAGCAGATTAACATGGAAATTATTTATTTATTCATAAAAAATTTCTTTTCGCGTCTTTTCGCATCCTGAATAATGCAGGGAATGCATTAAATACGCCGGTATTCTTGCTGTTCCGTATCCATAGCCGAATTTGTGTTTTCACTGCACATAGGTATCTCATATAAACACCGGATAGCATCAAAAAGCCAACTTCCGAGCGCCAAATACTCGATGATGTACAGTTCACAGTTTAATTTCCATTCTATAATGGTGACCATAGACAACTTCTACTGTTTAATAATCAATGAGGCCTTCGGATCTGGCACCGTTACTCGTCTTTCCCATCTCTTCCTTATCCCTATTAGAATATGAAATCTCTCTTCGCTTTCCACCGCAATTCTTGTTTTCCGCCAATTTTTCACATCAGAAAGGCTGGAAAAGTTATTTGGTATGCCAATATCCGGTTACTCTAACTGCCTACATTACCGGGAGTTTACTACACTTAGCTTTTTCATTGTGTTTCTTCCGTGTCATCGTCTTTGCCAGGACTATTGCTTGTTTGGTTTATAAATATTTCTCCAGCCTCTAATTTCCTCATTACAATATGTTAATTAGTGTTGTCACATAATACCTTTCTATCGTATAATTACGAGTTTTTTTTATATTTCGCTGTTTTTTCTCCACGAGAGGGAACAATAAAATTAACCTAACTTTATATTTTGTTATTTTTAAATAAAATACGCTTTTTATGCCGCTTTTCATTTTAAACAAAAATAAGCTATTTTAGACTTCCGTTGCATGCAATTATAATGATTTGCACTGTATTTTATGGAGTTGAACATTCGATGTTTTGCATTCTTATTAGTACTTATACTTCTCAATAGCGCCTAATTACATACGTAAAAAGTTAATGCGAACGCAATAACAAAAGCGAACTATTTCCTTTGTATGGTTACTCTAAGATAATTTTGAGAGCCATTAGAAAAGGTGAAGAGTTACTCACGGTAATGTGAAATTCAAACCTTTAAATTTTCTGGCTTGTTTTTAAGCTCTTCAAAAAACTCGAAAATACGATGCAATAAGCTCAGCGTCGGTAACACCCGCGGAAAAGGAAAAATATAATGAATACTCTTTTCGTACTTAAAGCACTTGCTCAAGTTCCTTTCATCAGCTGAATACGTGGCTTTGAATGTAAAGCCGAATAAAATATTTTTGGTGGAATTCGTCTATCATACCTTTTCTTATACCACCATGCAATTCAATTCATCACATTTTGCACCTTTGTATTGCTTCTTAGTTGCAAAATACTGCAACGAATTGTGTGAAAGTTTTCCTTATTTCATTTGTATTATCTCAATGAACTGCGATCCTCCTTTATAATTGCTAGATCAAAGGAGTTCAATTGAAAGTAGCATTAAAATAAACTCATTACCTCTCCAAGATGACTACTCCAATGCTCTCCAGGTGAATTATTCCAACTATGCAACCCTTCTTCCAATCATTGCACACTCGAATTTTGTCCTGTTTTCATTTTCAGAGTTTTATTGGGGTAAAATAAACTAGTTTAGCTTAAAAAGAAAGGGACAAACGCAAATAAGAGCAATGAATAACATTGAAGAGGATTCTTGCATAGCCTAGTTTTATTAAAGTCATGCTATTAAAATAGCCGTAGATCGTTTTCAATCCATAAAGTAACACGCTGCAGAAGCCCTCCATTCTCCTTTCCTCAATTTTACTTGTTCATTGCTCTTCCGTGCACATTTTTAATTTTTTTTCCCAAATATTTCTGTTCCGTTATGCTTCTCTAAAACAGAGTTTCCCTGAGTGGCTTCTACATATTTATTTACTCTCTTCTTTTCCGGATTTTCTTCATTTTCTCCATTCCTCCGCTCCTAATCCACTGCTGACAATTTCACTTTGTGTGTCAACATTATTATCCATATTTATCTTCAGTTATATTCTTTTACAGCTTCTGCCCCTTCACGGTCTGGTTTTTTCCTTTTTTTATATTCTGGAATCGGTACTTAAAGGTGTGTTCCGGAGAAAGCTTATAAAAACAAAAGGGTTCCGTTTTCATATTTATATGTCGTATGAGTGTGAAATTTCATACAATCCTCAAACGATTTGGGAATATAAATTATACCTATTTCAAAAGAGCATTTTCAGACAAACTGTGTCTTACCTCCGCACGTAAAGTCTTTGATTCGTAAAACCCCGAAATTGATTTTTTTTAGGAAATTCCTCTTTAAGTATTCTGTTACTGTATTTATTTGTGTGATTTATATCCAGTCCATCCTTCCATCCACCGCGTACACAATCGATATTTGTTCTACTTTTTATATTTTTTCTATAGTGTTTTTCTGTTGCCAATCCATCTTTATCATTCTCCACCATTCATTCGTTCCCTGAAAATCCTATCCATACCAAATTACCCACCTTTTACTAATTGAGTAAATAACCTCGGCTGTCGGTCGCCTCCCCTGGTAACTACAACTAAGAACCCCTCCCTCGAACTCTCGCCCATCGCTCTCACTCCCTTTCCCTCCTCTCCCTCTGCTGGCACGTGTGGCCGCCAAATGTCCTCCCTATCCTCCCCGGATTTCTTTCCTCTCTTTCCGTATCCCGACCTCCCTCTCATTCTCTTTCGACGACGGCGAATCACCACCTCCCTTCCGGCTCCACCTTCCTCTCACCTGGAGGGCTCGCCGCGGCAACGCAATACTATTTTCCCAGCCACCATCTGTTCTGTGGTGATTCGATGCGGATCCTGTGGGATAATGAAGCGTACTCCTCCCATCGGAGGTCCCCTTTCCTTCCCAGTGCTGATTCCCGTCGTAACTTTGGATTTGGAATCTCGTGTTTCCTTAAGGTCTCAGGTGACGGAGACGCAAAGGTGTTTCTCGTGCACTGTAGAATTCAATATGGAAAGGAATCAACCCGGTTAAAATGGATCACGTCGTGCAGTTTTGCAAAATCACGATCACGAATTGTGGGTTATTTTGCACCGAAGAAATATCTTCCATGATATATATATTTTTGTATTCCATGAGCAGGTGGAAACAGCCGGATAAAGTTTCAATTGTGCTCTTCATTGCAATTTCCATTTCATATAGTGGTTATTTTCTGTCAGTGAAGTGAGTTGTAAAATGTGCTTTTTTAATAAGTTCTTTCATCCTGGTCAAAATCGCTGTCTTTAACTTTTGCGGATATAATGTACGAAATAGGTACATTAAACCAACTGAAAAAATTCTGGTCTGAGAGCTCATGCCAAAATATCCGGGGATCTTGGGGATGAGATACTAAGAGAGAGAGATCACATTCAGAGTTACGCAGTCGTGTATGTCAAGCGGACACGCGTGGGTGGGCGAACTTTTTCCCACGCCGCCATTGTCATGCCGTCGTAGTAATAAAATACTTAAGACTTGAGAATGTTAGGCCCGCGTGCGCACGTGGCTAAGATTAAAATTGGAGTAATGAGATGCCCCGCATACTCCCACTGGATGACAATATTTTGAGAAAAAGAGAAATTGTCCTCTCGAGGCTGGAAATAGGTTCTGGTGAAATATTCAGAGTTGCTGGACGTGTGAACAGTAGGACTTGGCCACGAGAAACTTGGCATGAGTGGATTAACGAAGTTAGGTGCTCAGAAGGGTAGAGTGTAGAAATGGTGCAAGGACAGTTTAAGTGAGCGAATGGCGGGAGAGGAAGATTGAGAGAGATGTGCAAAGAACAGTCATTCTGCTCTTTCCTGTTTGAGATGGTAGTCTTGAGTTCCAGTTTTTAATTAAAACCATAAATATGAGTTGCTGTTTGATCGTTCTTATCATCGTGCATAGAATTATTTTTTGATTATTTGATTCTTGATTTATTAATACATCTCTCGATTAAGCTGTAAGTAATGCGCTCACCGGTCAGTTCGAGGGGCACAAATTCCGTTTCATGCGTGGGGGTTATATCCATAAATAAACCTATCAAGATTGGAATTTGAGTCCTCATCCCGCTGTGGTATCAACCGCAAAAAAAAACATTAGCAGACCAATCGCACCAGTTTAAATTAACATCCATTCGAAATTACTTCGATAGTAATAAGTGATCAAGCGGAAAAGTTGAGTTCTAGAATTGAAATTGGTACAACTATTATCGTATTACCCATGAACTTTGCGCCATGATGAAACAGAAGCAGAGCCAAAAAGTTGTTTTTCATATGCTACCACTACCACATTTATAAACCAGAAAGTTGGTGTGATAGGCGAGGGTTAAACTCAACTCTTATTGAAGCTTCACGGAGTGTGAAATTCAAACATCAAGTTTGGGGGGGCCAATTTATTTCCTTCACCACCACTTGAAGATTCCCTGGAAGATCCGGTACCTGAAAATTTTTACATCTTGGGTATGTATATAGTGTACAAATTCATCGAAGTTGAGCGTGGTCGCACTGGTTAGTATCGCAAAACTCGACCCACTAGGCTATCACGTTCCGTACACAAATCCCATTATAAATTTTTGGAAGAACTTGGTAGGCTTTTGTACCATCATAAAACGATCAATTTAAAACGAGCAACTGTTTATGTGGGCAAACATCGATATGAAAAATTACTTGTGATTTAGCCGTTTGAATGAATATTTATCGAAAATGCAAATGGATAAATAGAACAAGTCTTATGATAACGTAAGACTTTTAATATTGTTTCTGAAAGTTAAAGTAATCTAGGGTTCACATATCAGTAAACAATATGGCACAAAACAGTCCGTTTTTATAAGTATCATATGGAACATGTATTCCTTTTTACCAACCCTCCTTTGCTTAAAGTGGACACTTGTCCATTTTATTCTTTTTCTTTCTATCACTCGAACGTTTCGTTGTCGACTCTGTCCTTTAGAGTGGTTCTCAGACTGTGCAATAGTGATTTCCTTTCATCACATAATAATAGAATGGGCTTTCCTTTTATCGCAAATGGAAATGGATGCAAACGAGACAACCTCGTAGAGTCTAGGTATGTGCAAAAAAGCGAAGTCCGAGGACGCTTCAATTACTGTTGCTCATCTCTTAGTCCTATTATTTGAGGTCAGTGACAAGGAATAAAAAACACATTCTGTTATTGGATTGGAGTTCAACTGACTTCACATTTTGATCAGACAAAGGGCATCCAAAATGCGGTTGGACCCAAAAATGGGCCTCGGGAAACAACGGAGCAACATACGACACCGCATTTCAAAACAGCGCTGGGATACTTCGGGGATGAGAAACTTGAGGGTTGGATGAATCCACTCTTTTCATGTTTCGTAATTATACTGTTGATGACCGATTTAGGAAGGCGACATTCTGAGGGACTCTCGGTTTGTATTAGTACTTATGAAAGGAGTAAATTGAAAATTAAAAAAAATAATCAATTATAAAATTTTCCTTCGTGATCATTCAGTATTCTTAAATAAATATTTTTTTCAAGTGGAGAAGACGAAATATCGTAGTTCAAAATTCCAATTAATGATTTTTAAAGAATTTTTACTGTATTATTGATATTTTAATAAGAATTTAAATAGTAATATGACTACTTGATGTGTTTGTCTACGGACAATGGATGTGGCTTAGTAATGCTGGTCGAAAGTTATGATTAATAAAAATCTCTTTAGTGTTTTCGGTATGGAACGGTTATTTAAGTGGAAGTTTTACATTTTGACAAATGTTATTAGACATTTAATTAATTATACTTTGA
Organism: Calopteryx splendens; assembly: GCA_002093875.1. Taxonomy (NCBI): domain Eukaryota; kingdom Metazoa; phylum Arthropoda; class Insecta; order Odonata; family Calopterygidae; genus Calopteryx; species Calopteryx splendens. The sequence goes on along the minus strand of LYUA01001685.1, from coordinate 104,023 downwards.
AAATAAATATTGTCGCATAGTTATTGGAAATTACATAATTTCGTTAATATTGGGGAATGCGAGTCTGATTGTATGTGATGCGTGTTAAAGGTGAAGGCAAATTTTTCGCTACCCTTATTGTACCCAAAAATGGAATATCTTGAATCAGGAATAGAATTGTAATATAAGATATGTTGTTATAAATTGTGTTTTTTACTGAAACCTGTATCCTCAAAATTATAATATAAGGGAACTGATATGATTATAATTTATGATACATATCTCGTTATAAGTTTGAATATATTTTTCAGATAGAATGTCATGAAAATATGTTTTGACTCGTCATCAGAAGTAAAATTTTCCAGTTGCGCATTAAAAATTTCAACACGGCAGACGCTTTCTGGCCTTACCTCTGGCCAGACCAGACGTGATAAGATAGAACGAATGAAAGACTCAAGTGTCCAAGAATCACAGTCACTTCATTTTTGTATCGGCACTCATTTATTCTGGGTACTTACATCTACGCCGTCTCATTGTCACGCTGCGGGAAAAAAGTTCTCTAACCCTCTGCTCCCGGCTGTAGCCATTCCGAATCTATGTGAGGTCTGCGCAAACCAAGAATATAACGCAAGAAAGAGGAAAATCTAATGGTGGGCTGAAAATAACGGCTAAGTTCATGCAAGCGGGATCAAATATGAATGCTCAAGGCAGCCACACGGTTGGAGTGTAGCAACGGCTAGCTATGTTGGTGGGAGTGGAATGAGGGGATGGATGGAAGAAAAAAGAAGTGGGGGCGCGTGTTAGAGAGAGGAGGCGGAGTAAGGGAGGGAGGAAGGAGAGTAGGGAAAAGGAGTTGGTGAAAGAGAGAGAGGGATGAAGGGAAGACGGAGGCTGATGGTTCGGAGGGTGGTATGGATGGCAAAAATGGTCCCCAGGAAATGCAGTGAAATAAAACAGTGGATTAACGGAGTGAGATGTTTCTCGGCTGTAAGTTTGGAAAGGTTTATTGGGCAAAGAGAGGACCGTTAGGTTAATATTGATATAATGAGGAAGGGTGGTGAAACGTGTAGGCAAATGTATCTTGTGAGTTAGCGATTGTTTTAAAAATTAATTAGAGGAGGAAATTCTTCCGGCAGAGTAAAAGGAAGATGGAAGGGTGAAATGTACACAATTGAAGTTTTAAATTGCGCAAGTTTGAAGAAAGAATGCTGAAAAAATATCTTGGAAGGTAACAGGAATTAAACAATAATCATGGCTGTAGGTAATTTGAATCGGAAAGGGTGCCCAGAAAAAAGTCAGCGTAAGGGGGAGCTTGACGGTTGAAGCAGGGGCCATTTAGGATAAATTGGAAATTGAAGTTTAGCCACATGGGTAAGGAACAAGAATAGAAGACGCACTGAGAAGGACTTATTGGATCGATGGACGACGAAATGGGTAAGTTAAAAAAAGAGGGAGCAAAAAGTAAGACAGCTCCACCTGACGGGCGTTTCCTTATTTATTCCTTGATGTGCTTTTAAGCCACCTAATCCTTACCTTTTAAAAGGTAATCTTGAACCCTTCATAAATAAATTAAACCGTGAGATTCGATCAAAACTTGGTTTCTTTAAAACTGCGCTGCAAACATAGTAGGAATATAAAAAATTTCAATCGATACCAATATGGTAAGTTAACTGATGCTGTTCTTCCTTGTGATTCTTATAAACGATGTGCAATATTATATAAATAAGCAGATTATGTAGTATTATTAACCATTTTAGAGTATTTGAAGGTTTAAGGGAGCAAGGTTTTCCAATGGATTCCGCTATGGGATTCTAACCGGAGGGCTCGGGTTCTATTCCACCCTGTTTTTTATGCCTAGAGGCATAAAGAAGAGGGTGATTTTCCTGCGTAAGCCGCAGGCGACAAAGGGAAGGGGACTGGCCACCCTACTCTGATGAGTAAATTTCCTAGGCCGTTAGATTTACTATTGTATGAGCTCTAGCTCAACCCATCAAACCAACCCTCGGGTTGATGACTGTGGTTTTTAAGGTATGATTTACATTCAGGTATGCAGTCTTGGCACATCTAATTATTTTTAACTACCTACCTATCGCCAGAGCTCTAAATAAAATCTTTTTTTTTAGATTTACAACATTCTCTAAAATCTATCGTGCAAATTTTGGAGGAATAGGTATCATGAATTGAATAAAATAATTAACACTACATATTGGTAAACTTCATAGAAGACGAAACTTTACATATTGGTCCAAAAATGGTGTTCTAAATTAGATTATTAATAGGTCTACCTATATACCTAATACTCAAGAGATTATATGGGTGGATCAAATATTAAAGAATTTCTTGCAAATATATTAATTGTTGTAGTTGATGTGGTTACGAAAGCCCATTTGCACTCAAAATCGTAGTAGAATTCTTGAAAAACCATAACAATACGTTTCAAAAATGATGAAACTATGTAAATGTAAGCATAATTTTCGCTATTTCAAATTAGTGCCATCAGATTAAACTATACCCTGTCTAAAGTTATTATTTTATATCTTGTAATACCATCTCATTGGTAAATTGTTTTAAGATAAAATGCTCTGCGAGTATATCTTAAGGTAACTATGAATTGTATTAAAGGATGAAAATACATGCTGTAGGTATGTGCTGCTGTCGATAGTGGTTCGAAAGCAAGGACATTGACTGTGGTCATAATTTCTAGTTCACCTCTAAGTGACCTATAACCTTCTTTGATGCTCATATTTTTTGCATCCTGCACCAATCACTTCCCTCCGGGTATGACGTTTTGATAGCAGAATGCTTTCAGCTGGAAGGATATATTTTGCGAGTTGTATCCTTTTAGCTGAGAATTTTCTAAGGTTTATTTTGAATCTATAATTTATCTGTTTAGGTCCCACTCCACATTCTTTCCCTCGAGTAATATAAGGTGGAAATAGCTCATTTTCCTCCCTGAAGTTTTTAATTTGGAGATAATTTTAGCGCACATCAGTTGAAGCAATGTAACCGGTTGAGATATACCTACATTTATTTTAAATTTTCCTTATTTGGAAACTTCACTGCGAAACGAATTTGCTCACTTTGAGAGTGTTAGTGGTATGATTTCCATTCTGATCTACATGGACATAATGGTTATTCTGGATTTTTTTCAATGGTGCAAAATGACCTCAGCCGTGAGGAGCGTCCAGAACCCATTTACTAACTGCCTTTACCACAATGTTCAGCTCCTCCATCGCAGTCAACCCCTACGGAATACGAAGCACAATGCAACAGAAATATAGAGGACCATCCGCAACCTCCCAGACACTCGAGATTACAATGGCCACTAAATATTTCATGCATCATACGTTTCTGCTTTAATGATGTGGTGCCCTGAGACAAGACAACTGCCGCACGGCCCGTGCATTTGGAGCATTCTAATCCATTCATTCGTGGTGAGTTGCGTATCATATTTACGTTCGGCTTTAAACAAAATGAATTTGTTCTTGTAGCGGGGCATCAGTCTCGTCAAACAATTATGAGCCTTTCCTGGGTATTATTTACTTAATTTACGTAATCAATTATGGTATGTATTGAATTGAAATAATTTAGAAACAAGAAGTTTAACTCTTGAACACTGTGACAATATTAAAATTCTTTGTGAAAGAAGTCACCGTTTTTGTGCAATCTTTATTATCCTTATTTAGGTTATCCACACTGAACATTAAACTCAGGCTAGTTATTCTATTCTGTTATTGGTATAAAAACTTTGCATACGCTTGCTCCATTTCAATTCAATTCATTAACTTAACTTAACGAGTCTTTACTTTTTTAAAGTCTACTAATAGAATCACACCTTAATGCCATACGGTCATAATTATTACAGTGTAATTTGGTATATTTTCTTCGATCGGTTGAAAGGATCTGGCTCATAAATATTGATGAAATTTAGGATTACCAATGCCACTTTGTAACTGTTTCAACAGGTTTAAGCGACGGAAATTAATGAGTTCTAAACGAATTTGTCTGAAATTATTTTTTCTTGACTTCTCATTGTTAAGTCAATTTCAGCATTTTTTCCCATTTGTCATTTACTTCACAACAGAAAATATACTGTTTACTATTGTACGAAAATTAATTTTATTTTGTTATGGTTTGAAAATGTTCACATACCTTGCCAGATCACCGCATTATTTGTGAGATATTCCTCTAATATATATAGTAACTATACGCAATGAACAAAATAAGAAAGAGTCAGTTACTAATATTTTTATTCAAGAGTTTCTGAGGGAAATACGTTAGTTTGAAATTTTAGTTGGGCATACTTGGCACTAGAGTTCATTTTTTTGCAAGTATCATGTGCGAAAATACTTAGCTGATGGGTGTAAAATGCGTTTATAAGGTTCTTCTTCGATTTTAATTGAATATTTATTTAAAATTTTCCATTTTTACTGTCTGTTTATTAAGTTTTTTTAAAAATGCATAAAATTATTCCCCAAAAATATTTCACGTGCTTCCTGAATTTATGAGATAATTCCCTTAGAAGTTATCATCGTTCGGGAGTAAATACTGTTTTAAACTAGATGAAAGTGAATGAAATAACATTTTTAGTACAATATCTTGAATTTATGTGAAACAAGTCATCAAAATCATGATAAAACTTCTGAATGAGTTCTTCACATTAAGAGCCTTGCAATATGAAAAATTTGGAAATAACTGAAAATGAATGAGTGAGAGGAAGAATTGACAAGTTGAAGTGGGAAGAAGTTTTCAATGGGTGGTGAATAAAAAAAGGGATTGGTCGACGAAAAGTGAGGAATAGATGAAATGGCGAAACGGTGTTGGTGGTTTGAGAAAAAGTCATTAGAATGAATTTAGAGTTTGAGTGAAGGAGAATATCAGTTGCAATACAATTTTCCATATTGTTTTATAATAAGATTCTTTTCAACCATTCTTTTTGCAAATCTCTAATCTTAATAACTAAATAAAATTGATCCATCTGATCACAAAAGCTTAAATTCACCCTACTCTTCTATTTTTTTGAATACCCCTGTAGTGAAATTTCTTCTCACTAAACCATTAAAGGTTTTCCTGCGTGTAAATTTTCACCCTTTTCTGAAAATAATGTTAATCCAGATAGAAAAACATGCAATATGGATAAAAGACACTCATTATTAGTGCTTTCAAATGTTGAGTCAAATGTTTCATGTAAAAGATCCCTTTCCTTTCTTTTCTTACGTTTTCTGTTGGGTGGTAAAGATGATTTGGTCTTGTACATGATGTTCCCTGAAGGTTTATTGTTATTTTTTAACAATATATTTAATATCCATCTAATAGCGTAACTGTCATTTGTTTATAAATTTCTCTCTGGATCTGTTTTCTTGGTATATTACTGAGTTTATTTCAAATACGCCCGTAATTTTTTCTTATAACCATAGAATAAAGAGGTAAAAACAAAGCCAAGAAAGTTAACGAAAAAAGTACCTTGAATAGGATGAAATATAATGTGAAGACGTCACAAAAATTGTTCGAAACAATACTTATGAAATATTCAACGTCGGTTTTATTAAAGCCTAAGACAATAAAAAAAATGAAACGTACATTTACAAAGTGTAGTAAGAGTTGATGAAGCCATCAAAAACCTACCTTAACCGGTAGGCTACTATTGAAGATGGTTTGATTTTACATCTTAACTACGTTCAAATTCAATGGTAATAAAACACTAAGGACCCCTTAATACTGAAAACTCCTGAAGTGATTCCTATACTCAAGATGCTCTCGTCTACACATTATTTTTTTCTATTTCTAACTTAGCTGGCGTCACCCCTTTTCCACTAACTTCCACCTTGCATGAATATCTTACTCATCCATTTAAAACTTTCCAACACATCTCTTATAGTAGGGGAAGGTCTCTTCCTTGTGTTATATATAAAGCAGTTCTCCACTTACTGTAATGACCTAATTTTCCTTCCTCTGAAAGTTAACCATATCTTCGCTCCCTTCTTCCCACCATCTTTACTTCAGTCTATTGTTTTCTTGACTAAGTTTATCATTCAATTATCTTTCATTTTTTCTTCTTTCCTTTATGTTAACATTTTTCCATTTTTTCTTTCTCCCATCCTCCTAATCAGCTCTCATGTGATCCATATCTTTTTGATTCGCTTAGTGGTAATGCTACTATTGTGTCCTTAGCTGCTCTTTCTACTCCTTTTCAATCTTTTCTTATCTTTGCTCATCATTTCGAATACCTATTTCTTTACTTAGATTTTGGTTAAGGTTTATTGGTATTTATATACTTTCACCCCTAATATTGCTTAGAATTATTTTACTTTTACATCAGGAATCAATGCTTCCTAAAACGTTTTGAATTATATTGTATTGTATTTCCTAATAACTTAATTATGTTCTGATATTTCATTTGCCCCAGAAATTTATGTGAGTTGACGCTGATGACGCTGTTCCGAAATCTATATCTAACCAAGGTGTAAATTATCTCGTAAGTACCTAGATTTTTCCAGGTAAAATTTCGTGTGAACCTACGCCTGTGATGTTGTTTGAACCAGCTTTTATTTGCTATCAGAATCCTACAAAATTCAATTGCTCACCTTTCGCGGTCTTTTCCAACACCGTACTCTCCTACTTACCTCCCATCACCTATCTCTTAAATTTAAATCCGCCATCACTAGGAATTGTTTCCATCCAGGCTCGTTCCCATTTGTTTCTTCTAATGGTATACGTAAAATCTACTTCTTCCTTATTAAACCTGGCCGTTGGCATATTCACCTAGGTCTCCACTTGATTGGTTCAGTCGGCTTTTGTTTGTGTTAATAAAATTCCTTCACTTAACTGCTCTATATTCATCACCCTTCTCCACAGTTTCCTATTCAATACCTCGGCTACTCCACGTTGCCAATCTTCCCAACTCTAAATTATAAATACCGCTCCAGGAATCCCCGCTCTTAAGATAGTCCTAACAATCCCATTGCTTACCCTAAGAGTAACCCTTCTCGTTTTTGCAATGCTATCAGCTGAGCTTGAGAAAGATTTTCGTGTGATGACGACAGAAGTCCAGTGGGCCAAGTCTCCTAGTTTCAAGGATTCATTTTCCATTTAATACCTTTCATATTACTATGGAAAAGATAACTATGGTGGTTTCCCGTTTCCCGATTAAATGGTATATCCCGTACCTATGGCAGTATAATGGCCGTCCCACTAGGATCAGACGCCTTCGCAGCCGCCTCAAGTTAGGAACAGACGTTGCGTGGACTACCAAGCAGGTCTTGAGTAAGAGAGCTGGGTCCAGGAGTACCTGCTCAACGGTTGAGATGAAAGACGTTAAAATAGAAAGGTGTAAACTGAAAACCTAATTTAACGAACTTGGGGAAAGACTTTACAACAAGCTCTCATGAGCTGAGTTTTATGATAATCAAGGAAAAGCAATGAAAAATGGATTAAAAATTGCAGCAAAGAAAATTAGAAGGGGAAAACAGAATCAGCGCAATTTATTAGAGGCACTTTGGAGAAAGAATAACGGATTACAAAAAAAATAGAAATGCTAAAGCGATTATGCTGAAAGAAGACGGGAAGGAGAAAATAGTAGAAAATTAAGGCATAGTGGCAGTAAGTAAGACAAGTAAGGAACTATATAAATAGTTATTACCTCTGAAAACATGATTGATTATGTTGGTGAAGGTAACGACGTGGGGGAGCGAGGTCGAACGCGGCTGACTTTGCTTGATCTATTAAGAACTGAGTGTGGTAAATCTGTGAATGAGCACGAGGATAAAAAGGCACTGAATAAGCAGTTCAAGTCAAGTAGTTTACACCTCAGTTTGGTAATGTCACAATTTGATACAAATATTTTTATGCTGTTTAAAAAAATCAGTTTAGAACGCGAAGAAAGCAAAATAAAATTCATGCCATGGAAACTTTAGTTGGATTGTATTTTTTAATGGAGATTGTTCTTAATTTTAAATTCAATCACAGTAATCAACCCGAAAGTCGTTTCGGGTAGGTGAAGGGAGAGCTCACTCAGTACTAAGCCTAATACGTTGTGTGAAATTCACACATCAGGGTAGGGTAATTTTAAATTAGAAAATAAATATTTCAATTGAAAATTGTGGTTCGTGTGATTATGACCTAAGGAAATGTACAAAACAATTTTTACAAAACATTTAATGATGGAAGATACCTGAAGGATATAAGTAAATTCCTATTTTTATAATGTAAAAAAATATATTTCTAGAACTGAGCAATCACACGAACAATCCCATGGGAGCTCAACCCTGGCATCAGCTCCAGGAACGTTGGTCGAATTGTACCGTTGAAAAAAAATTGATTAGATTGAACCAGGATGTGTGGAAAAATGCGCTCGAGTGAGCCAAGTGTGTATTTCACCGGTGATTCTCGATAACCGACCGAATATGCGTGTACTCGACTGGTAGGCGATGGATTGCGCTATCGCATGGGAGAAAACCGAAGTCAATCTTCATTGCCTTTCACCCACTAGAGGCAGACGTTCATCTTAACCGAGCACCTTGAATCCGGCTGAATCTGGAAAGAATTTCGCATTACACGACATCCCACGCCAGTTTATAATTACGCCTCTAATTCCTATAAAAGAAACTCAAGGTAGAACCATAAATTTGTGATCAGGTTTAGTTTAGATAAGTAATTATGGCAGACTCTGTCTTGGAAATTAGACATTACAATGATAAAATTTATTGGTAACTACAGTTATAGTGAAATCACTCTGGGAAATTACTATTTACTTCCATTATCATACAGTTAGGAGATATGGAATGTTATTCTTTATAGTGCATTATTGCCATCAATAAAATGTTTCATATTACTTCCATTTAATGGAATACTCTGTAACCACGATTTTATGGTCAAAATATTGATCTTAATATGAAGCCTCTTCTAAATGATATATATTTTATCGCATAATAATCCGAAATCGCAGAAAAAGCAAGAAAAACAAACTGTGATGCTATTATTTGCATACCATAATTAGGAATATAAATGCTCAATTTATTCATGCGATAAAAACTATGAAGAAGCTGTTGACTCACGAAAAAAAATATACCCAAAGCTGCAAAGCATTCCTACGTGCTAGCTCTTAAGGTGCGTGCACAACCTCGTGAGCGTGCATTAGGATTTTACCTTTTCCATTTTAGTGCAGATTGTGACGGGAGGCATGCCCGCTCCAAATTCGGTGTGGAATTACTCCCTTCTCTAACAGGGAGTGGGGGATATTTTATATCTTCTCGCTTTACGCCCGAAATCACGCAGATTCTGTTCAGCTCGGGACCGAAGAGGAGGACTAAAGGCAGGTTATGTGGTTATGTGCGTTGATGTTAAGGTCTTAAAGCGCCCCGAGCATAAAAAACCTCCA
>LYUA01001685.1:49006-64210 GCA_002093875.1 Calopteryx splendens | reverse complement strand
TGGCGGCGGAGTTCTACGACATGGGGATACAGAAATTGGAGCACCGTCTAAAAAAATGCGAAGAAAAAGATGGCGATTATGTAGAAAAATAGAGATTCTTCTTTCCAATGATGTATTTGTTTTTAGGATAAACAATGTTTTTCTATTTGTAAAAATGAAGGGAACCTTACTTTTGGATCAACCCTCGTACATTCTTGAGTTCGATAATTGCTACTCGAGAATTATTGTGGAGCGTGACTAATCTTTTGCTTTTACACGTAGAACTACTCGTGGTAATGATTCCATTAAAATTATAAACAAGTCCTATAATTATTCCAATTCGATGATAATTTTTCTCCAGTCTGTTTTGGTCAGCTTAGTGTTGTGGATACATCTTCAAGAATGTGGGGGCTTGCATTGTGGGGATTTGGGTTCAGTTTGAGCTGTGACCAGTAACCATTTTAATGTTGATTTACTTTGATGATTCGGGGTTGCCTTCATGCCTCGTGGACTGCCACTAATTCGATTGCAATAAAACGCGCGTCCATCTCATCCGCAGAAAAATCGCCTGTGCGGACGTTACAAGACAAACATGAGATAAATATCACTTTGAGTTTTATTTCATGATTTTCCTCCATTTTTTACATACCTAAACGGTAAAACTTAGGGGCATAATTACCGGATCTCATAGTGACCAGTTCGAAGTCAAAACTAGATCCAACTAGCAAAAGTAACAAATAAGGATCATGCGGGAAACTGAAGCGATAGAAATACTAACTAAACCTTTGAAACATTATTTCCAAAGCAGGGTTAACTAATTATTGGGTTACTAAAACGCCGGAAGTTTAATCTCGGGGAACTCCTTTGATATACTATTGCAACTAGAGTTCGTCAAATTTAATGGAATTCGTTTTAAAACACTCACCTATATGTGAATTTAGTATGGTTTATTCTATCATGTCGGGAGGTCTCCCTTCCATTCATTTCCGAGTATTTTATATAATTATACCAAGTATTACATCTTTATTAAGCATGTTACAACAGAAAGTAGAAAATGTTAATTTAGAATAATTCATTTTTTCATTAGTTTGTAAGTAGGTAGTTTCATGTGCAACTTTTTTTTCCAAAAATTTTTAATATCCCTTTTGGGGAAGAATGATTAATGACGCTGCGGAGTTTTTGACTGAGTTTATTGGCCATTGGTTATTCCTGTGTAGTAACAATATAGGGAGATACATTATTGAGTATACTAAATGGGAGTAAGTCTATCGCCTTAAGTAGGTACTTGTAAATTTGGTCAGATAAGGGACTTCACATACTTCATAATGATTAGTCAGATAATCTTCACAAAAAAGAGATTAAAATGCTGGTATCAATTTTCCAGTCATTATTTCTAAAATTAACGGTGTTTTTTCTCAATGATTTAAGTTTAGAAATTTTATTTTCTTTTTGGGCCAATTATGCCTGAATTAACTGTAATGCTAGACATTCAATGAGCCCAGAATACAGTCCCAAGTAAGTTAAAAATTAGTGAATCCGTTGCCTCCTTTACTAGTGATAAAATTCTATGGTAATATTAATTGTAACTCTTAAAATGCTCATCGTGATAAATCATACATTTGTGTAATGAAGACCCAACTTCAATATCAATGATCAATTCTTATTTGCGGATAATTCACTTTCTATATCGGATAGTCTACTTTCTTTAAATTTCACAAAATAAAATGAAAATCAATGAAAAAAGGGCGTTTTGATGTTAATCTTTGAATGTGAAAGAAGTCCCCTGTCCTCATTTGAAACTTATTACGACGATCTTCGTCCCAACATATGACTCCATGTTGGCGTCGCATTTCTCTCTCTCTTCTTCATCTGATTAGCCTTGTTTTTTTACTGCGCTGTTTACTGTGGAATTGATGGTCGTTAAGTTTTGTTTATATTGCGATCGAAGAGTGAGGCTTAAAGCTTAGCGGTCATTAAAGATGCTGAGTTGTACTAAAACGCATATGATGTCAAAAAGGAAAAAAAAACCTGAAAACCAGTATTTCATGATTGTTAAATTTGTTGTAGTAATATGTTTCATATTTTTAATTAATTAGGAGCTGAATCTGAACATAGATGTACCTGGTAGGGTGCTATGGGGGTTAGAGAAAGGAGACTCACGCGTGCGTCACAGAATCAAAGATCTCATCAGTATAGGCACTTTATTCTTTAAGGGAAGTCACATGTAATAGAAGAAGAATAGAAGAAGAGCCTCTTTGAGACGATGTAATCATTTTTTTGTGCAAAGAACATTCTCTCCAACAAAATACTTACAATTAGTAAAATATGCGATATTGCGATTATATATTAGCGATGGTTATTTGATGGAAAAACAGTGGCTACGGATCATGTGATTGCTGATAAACCAAGATTTGGCGGAATCGAGCCTAATACTCTCTGGTCTGGTAGCATTATAATTTTATCTCATTACCTCCTTGAACTATCAGGGTAACACCACAAAACTCGCTGGAAAGAGTCAGAAGGAACGGCTAACACTAACTTGGGAAGCTAATTTTTTTTTGATTAGTTTAGGTGGTAAGTTTCCATTGACTTATTATTTATTTAAATTCAATTTATTATTGTTCACACTAGTACTAAGGAATCCAGGTTTCTGGATGCTTTTCCGTTGCATAGGTTATCAATGAATGTATATTGAGGTAGTACTTGTAGTCCGGGGATATAGGAATCCCCATAGAGTCGGACTAGTCGTTGCACTTCAATTGAAACGATAAATTTATCACGTACGAATTTTCTCCCTCTCAGTCGGATCCGATCACGCAGCGATTACTGCCAGTGGTAAAGTACATCATGAGTACGAAGTAACTGTTATTATTATAGAAGGGCATATTAATGCATATCAGACCTCAGGAAGATGGTCTGTGAATTTTAGTTTACCCAAAATAATTATTATGAAGACATGGCGAAGTTATGATATAACAAAGCGGATAATTTAATGGAACGATTCATGGATGCAACTGCTTCTGAATATTATGCCAGACTGTTTCCAATTCCTGTGACTTTGCTGTCAGGTTTTTTCAAGCTTTCACTCTGGAAGCATATCGTGAAAGTTTTCAGTATGCTTTTTATTCCTTCATAGGCCTTCATAGAAAACTTCGTCTAACATTTCTTCGCATTTTACAGGTTTTTTCTGTCATTTACAGACTTTTCTGACTTTTTACTTAATAAAATATTTGTTTTTATTCGGGCAGTTACTTAAAATACTTGCATTCAAATTATAGGTACAGATTCTTCAAGGCGTTGGCCATTATTATATTACAATTCACTAACAGGTCAATTTTTTAGCAAACCAGTAGTCGTTTTCGGCCTTCTATTTAGCAATGTTGTCACTTTGCGTATTGAAGCAATGCACTGACCAACTTCCTCAACGGTGTGTGTGCTTAACAGTCTTCTTTTGTGACCATCTATGTATCTTCAGTAACGATTCTTACATTCGGAAAAAGAAACTTTTATAAGACATATCTTTCGTATGTATTTATCCTTGCGAATTATACATTACCAATGCTCTTACCTTAGACGTAATGCTCCATGTGACCAGTGTAATTATTGTACTGTACCCTGGTATTCGGAAAGTCAGTTACTTGCATCTTTGACTAAATAACCAAGTCCAATTTTCATCAGATTGTTAACATTTTATTATTCGAATGGCAATTACATGTAGTGCCACGTGTATTTTTATCTTTGAAATACGGCTGCTAATTTCGTTTACGTATTTATTTAAGACGTCTGTTAGTCAAAATGACTTCTTTCTTGCCATGAAATTTCTATGGTAGCATCAAATTATGCCATGGATAAAAGCATCTAAAAGTTGTATCTCCCCATTTTTTCAATTTCGATCTTTTGTGTTACTTGTAGGTCGGAGGTATTAGGGAAGGCGACCGGCAGCTGAGGTTATTTGCGCCGCATGTGTTACTTTTAATGCTCACATTTCAAATGAAATATCACTCTTTATTTCGATCATTGATTTGATTCTAAAAACTTTATAAGCCGCTTCAACCTTTTTCAGTCCCTGTTCATCTTGCAATTATTTGCTCTTCTGAAATTTATTAAATATAACCTGAACTTCTTCAGCGATAAGTTCTTACATATGTCTACGTAAACTTTCTTTTCTAATTTAGGTTATAAAATATTATCATAATTTATTGTTTACGGTGAATTACACATGCTATTACTATTTTACTATTATTCTTTCCATAAAATACTGAAAACAATTGTCCTCCAGTGTAAAGGTTTATCTTAGGTACCTATTCTAATAATACTTACCTACTCCGTATCTCTTTTTGGATTGCAATGTTTTAGCTATGGTATAACTAATGATAGTTTATACTGAATAATGCTGGTTTATAAAATTGAATGATAAAAATTGGAATAAACATTTTTCCGTGCCAACATATTTATAAATAATTTATTATTCAACCAATATTTTCACTACATAGTAGGATCTTCAGGAATCTTCAGTCATTCCTGAAGATGCTACTATGTGGTGAAACAGATTAAATAATAAATTATCTATGCATATCTGTGGACACGCATAGTATTTATTCCGTTGTTAAAATCGTGGAACTCCAAAGTATCTCGGCCTCAACTACCTCTCATATAAAATAGAATAATACATTACGGGTTTATCGCATTCATCAAAACCAGTGACAATGAAAGACTTTGAAACCCGAGTAAAATTTGTCAAGTGTTTTTTTTCTTCAATTTACTTCATTATAATGAACACCATCAAATTAATCACTTCAGTGGTTTACTTGTCTATCAAATGACTTTCTTTTTCTTGTGGTTATTTATCCTTAATCTAATCGTTAAAAGTTGAACTTTTTGTCAAAGAGTTATTCAGCATGGCGATGCTTGTTAATTATGACGTTAACCTTTTAATTCGAATTTGCCAATTAGAAATCAACTATGTAAGAATAATGTCAAGGTTCTGTCATAACCTGTGTGACCTGTAATTATGCATTTATAAATTACCGAAAGTTCAGTGAAGCATTCGGTAATATATAAATAAAAATATTTTCTATGATTTCTATGATTCTATGATGAGTGATCTGCCCAACATTTTTTTTGAGCATATAACCAAAAAGGCTTTAAAAGGATCTCAATTTTACGTTTTCTTTACAAGGCACTAATTTAATTATTGTCCTTTCTTTGATACACTTTTATACTTTACTTCTTGGTAAAGATATCGCATTGCAGGAAAATTTCCTATCACGTACAGTGAATTAAGAATGCGTGTCAATTTTTCCAAATCGATTGATTCGTCTTTGACCTGTATACTTTCTTTTTAAAAATTTATAATTCAAAAATTTTCTTCCCACACCTTTTAGCGTTTAGTTTTCGTTATGACTAAACATAATACTTTCAAATCACACTTTGTTCTTTCAATTCAAGATTTCGATGTTTTTGGAAGGGATGTGATTTCTGGGGGGTAAGATGACACCTTGCAGGAAGTTTATTTTGACGTTGAATTTCGGTTATTTTCACAATGACGTGTGAAAATTAGTACACATACGACGAAAACGGGTATGGGGTTTGAATTGGAATGGTATGAAGATGCGAAGATATATTTTTTCCAGAAGGGGACTTATGACTATGAGAATGCTTTGTGTATTTTTTTATGGGTGGCGTCAATTGAATTAGAGTTGCATTACAAAAATCACTAGTTTTTTATCAAGAAAGTTACATCATGGGCATTTCCTCCGCAGGCTTTAAACATTCATTATGCTTATCTTACGTAAATACTTGAAGAATTTTCAGACAACGAATCAACTTAAAAAAATTTTGCACAACATGGTAGGTAGTATTTCTCTCAATTTTTAGTTGTAATACCTTTTTTTTTGCTAATAACAGAAATTTGTATTTACTCTCTCACGAAATATCACACATTGAATACTCAAATGCCTCCAGTGAGCTTAATGTTAACGATTTTATGTCTGTGGGCACAAAAAAATATCGGCGACCATATTGGATCCCATAAGATAAAAATTATTTGATTTATTAACGTAAAAGCAAGAAAGGCAGTTTGGAAAAAATGGTACATTCACTCCAGGTTGGAACAGAATTACAGCCATACTATAAACCCTCGACTTTCACTAGCACTAGTGGTTAACCGACAGTACAGAGTAAAAAGGTATTAGATTTGCACGTTTTTTGTCTTTGCAAAGAAGGCGACAGCGCGCGAAGTTGAATTCAGTCTATTTTGGGACTGGAAATTAATATTTGAGGGTTGATTTAAGAATTCCGTATATCAGTGCTGTTTATTACATGCATACGAAACTCATAATGTTGGCGATATTAGCTGTTTCCTGATCACTTTTGTCAATACGGTAAAAGTTGGTGGTGTGCGTTTATCTTTATCTACTATGTAATAGGGTGTTGCATAACGTATTGTGGTTTCCTAAGATCTCCAATAACACTAATTAATAAGTATCTGGTGGTTAAAAATAGTTTTTTTATAGCAGACGGAGGCTTAGGAAAAAATATACAAATGTTGCATTGATCATGTGATACATTTCATTGTGATACTTGTTCGTCAATAAGAAAAATAACAGTAATTTTCCAAACATTTTGACTTGTTCTATATTTTGAATTGAGATCCAAATGAAAGTAAAATACGATATAATATGCGCGGAAAGAATATGAGTTCCGTTGGAATTTTCATTCTTTTTTGATCCCGTGGTAGGCGTCTGACAAGGTCGCCGAACTTCGATATAGTCAATACATTTGCCGTGAGTGGAAGGCATTTAGAATAATTTTAAACCTATTGATTTTGACACCCCTCATTTGCTCAATCTATGCAGGTTAGAATGAAAACACGCCACTGAAGAAGGTTGTCGAAACCCTTGTATACTAAAAAAACTCGATGGATCATATTACTTCAATAATTTTGAATATCTCATTCCCGTCACAAGAAAAACTTTAGCTACATTGTGCCACTGACTGCTAATTTCTAATGCCATATTTTTCACACTGTGACTCATGCGTGAAAGTGAGATGTAGTTCTCTTGCCTCATGCAATATATAAACAACTGAATGTGAATGATAAAATAGAGCTCAGAGAATGTAAGCACACGGAATTCCATACATTACGCATGCACATTTCATGCATGAATATTCCATGCAGAAACGCTTCATGCGGTTTCCTCACAGTAAGAACTCTTAATATCAATTTTTACTGTGGTCCGTTGATGGGAGGAACTGGTGAAAGATAAATGAGGAATCCAGTGGCCAATGAAGTTAATGGCAGCGGGTTATGTATAGTTTTGTTCATAAATCGAGAATAATTAAGAATATTAATGATGTTTTCAAAAATGACGTAATGATATACGTTAAATTAAATTTTTGGATTTAGATGTAGATCTGCTATGCCATCACTATCAAATAATTTATTTAGATCTGTTAATCATGATCAAATATTGATTACTAAATTATATAAACATGAGATGTAATTGCAACCATAAATCTCGTAAATTACTATTAATTTAAAATATCATTAAAAAGGTTTTCACCCACCATACCATCAAAATGACTTATAAAATATGCACTGAAGCACTAATTTTCGCCATTTAAACAAAATTCGCTACTTCAATTTTCTTACACATTATATGGCACAAACAAAATTTCCTTTTTGCACCATTGGTGCTTGGGCAATGGGCTTGGAGTGATAGTAAAGTTAGATTCCTGACGATATTATTACAATAGTAAGATAAGATCGTCAATGAAAAATCACGTAAAAATGAGATGAAAGTGTGCAAATTTTTTAGTGATTCTTCATTTGGTGGTTCAATGATTAATTTTAAATATATAGGGATGTCGGAAATAATTTTTACATACTTATTGCATTATTTGGACTTCCAAAAAACGAAAATTTATGACATTCATTTTTTTCAGGAGCATTTTCTACACCAATTGAATTGGAATTTGATTCTAAGTTTTACTCAGGAACGTTGATTTGTAACGGTTGAAGAATTTAGATGGTCAACTGAGATTGGATTATTTAGCTGATGGAAAATTGATGTACATAGCTGTTCGTAGGCCGAGAATTTTTAGAACTTTCTTTGATTTTTTTAATGTGAACGAAAAAATGAAATACCATGCTAATAGATTCACAATAAAACTTCCTATTAACACAATGGGCTACTGTTCTACTTTCGAGTAGTGGCAGACATTTTATATTTATAAACGAGCCCCACGAAAGACGGTTCAGGAAAACATATTCTAATCACATTTGAAATATTTCTTCACATTTTATCGAAATGATATAACTTAAAAATTTCAATTTATTTTAATATTAGTTAAAGAACCACTATACATATGTTTAAATAATACGAATTAATAAAACGTCTAAAATATACTTTGAAGGTTAAAGAAGAATTATAGGTGAGGAAAAATGAGTTCTGCAAAAACGTTTTCCTTACCAATTGCATGATTATGTCGTACATTTGTAGAAAATATCTCTAAACATTTTGGACAACTTTGAAAACAACAAGACACAATAATTACGCAAGCGCGAAGTTCAGAAATATAGAACTCATAAAAAACTTTTATCGCTGATGAAGTTTACTAGACTCTCGAGTAGTTTAATGATCCAAGCTTAATCCCGCTAGAGGTATATACTTATCTTTTGTTGTAGGGCTGCAAGTAAAGCTCTGGAGAGTCCTATTTTACTACTGTAGGTGGAGCTTAAGCAGCTCCCATTATCTCAATTTACTCATCGGATTAGTATGTACAATGATTTTACTGAAGCTTTGTAAAATATCTAATACATATTAAGCTTGCATTAAGGTGCAAAGTTGGGTCAGGGTTAGAATTAAATGTCTAGCATAGTGACAGTCATCCCATTATTTTATAAACTAGAAATAAATCTGTAAATTATTGATTTCCAAATAAATGTATAATACAGTTATTGAGAACAGTTCTTTTTGAACGAATGAAAATCTAAAGTCTTTCCCTTTAATCTGAGTAAAAAATAGCTAGAAACGTTTTATTATAACTTTTACATTCACTTCCTTTCTTCGCTTATAATAAGGCTAAAAACAATCAAAGTTACTAGTTTCACATTATTTTATTGCCTAATCCTCTGAATGAAATAATTAGTTTTTAATAGGTATGATCGAGAAGTGTTCCACTGAACTCGTTTTCCAGACTTGTCTGCCATTTGAGGACACACCATTATAACTATCAATTTCTAGGACGCCGCACACCTGCCTACCGCGAGAGGTATCACGTATATTGCAGCCACGAACACTCATCAGAACTGTGACGTCGCCCATAATGGCTCCCAATTCCCGATTTGCTACTCACATTGATGAAAATACGGTACCAGGAAGAGAGATATCCAAATTTTATAATGATTTTTAAGATGACAATGCTGGTTCATAATCACCATCTCTATGACCAATGCAGTCACATCACTGTGGTCTCTAGTGAATATTTCTGGCTTGAGAAAAAAATAAATATGAGTGCCAGGAGGCCTTTGGGAGTATAAGGACGTTAGAGAATCGCCGTCCGCTTGAGTGTCGATGGAGCGTTGGGAAATTTCATCGTATACGTGCCACCAATCCTCCTCCCCATTGCTGCCTTATTTAATTCCCCAACCCCATAGGCGTTAGGGAACCTATCTTCCGTCCGAACCAATCAGAATCGACGTATGTGCCAGCCATCTCTGCGTGCTCAAACCCTCCGTTTACCTTGAACTAGAAGCCTCAGGGGTGGAGGGCATTTATCGTCGAATAGGAGTAGATCTAATGGATATCAGGCCGGCATCCTTCCACTCTGAATCTTTCACCGCCTACTACCGTTTCCTGACTTCCCTCCCCCCCCTCCCCTCAGTCCACGTTGCCGTTCGGCGGGAGTGAGGAGGGTGAGGGGTCTTCCACGGAATCTGTTCTTCTCACTCCCCTCCCCATTTCAAGTGAAGCGTCTCGAATCTGACCCCATCCTTTTGTTTTTGATGCGCGCATCTTACACACGCTCTCCACAGTCCGCATCACATTTCACCTTCTGCTCTTCCTTACTTGTATCTTTTTCCTCAAATCGAAAAATATTTTATGAAACTATAGTTGAACACTCCTCGTAGAAGAGGTTTTGTGATATTCCGATAGCTCAGTCTAGGTTAAGAGGCCTATAATTGTTAGCCATAAGCGTTTAAAATTATATGGATGTCAAATTATATTCAAGTTACTGTTTACCGTTTCTTTTAACCGTAATTTTAATAATTTTCCATAGAAATCTTGTTTTCTTGCTACCCCACTCCTGTAGCGCTATCATCTTAACTGTGATAATGAGCGTCGTGCATATATTTATGTACGTACTCGATTTCACTAACATCTCTTTCATGTAGAGGAGAAAATATGTTCTGATTTTCAATATTTGTGCGTCTTTCGGAAGAGCATTACATTGTCCATCAACTGTTATCATTTCATGTTCAATTAAAACTGCAAAAATTAAATAAAAACCAGAACATAGTTTTTTCTCCGTCTTTCGAACATTTTAACGTAAACGACAGTAGCTCGAGTACTTCTCGGTCAAATGAGTTCATTTTTGTTTAGCATTGAATTTCGTGAACCTAGATTCTGAATGTTATTTTTCTGAGAAATAGTAAACTTTAATATTTTATGACAACTGGCTTCTAAAACAACAACATTTTGGTCGCTTTTCGATCGTGCATTGACTTTTTTACGTCGCCTAAAACTTTTTTCCCTTGGGAAATAACTGCTTGTAAGGCAAAAATGATCAAAAAGGTTAAAATTTATTTTAATGGCACATTTGGACATGGTATCCCTATATCCCAGGTCCCTAGCTCTCAATATTGAAGCATATTCCCGAGCGCGGGAATGGCTTTTTGGACCGAACTCACCAAACGGATTCAACGTGTTGAGATAAAATAAAGTTTGGTTGCTACAGAAAAAAATGAATAACCTTATAGCACCTATTTTTAAGTTCAGTTAATTGTGTCCTTTGTTATTGAACTGGATGGAACCAGTAGTGCGGTTTATGCAACATTTACCACATAGAATGAGTAATTCTAATTTGTTGCTCCTTCATCCTAATCACAGTTAGTGTTTGTCATTCTAAATGTTCGTACTGTTCTCGTAACTTATACAATTTCCCAAAATAGATATTATGGATTTCATTATCTTTTTATTTCGAAAATTGTAATTATAAATAATGTTTGTACGAACCAGGGACTAATACCATAAGAAAAAACATCCAATAGACATTGTTATTCGAATTATTAAATATATTGTCACACTTTGATTCAAAATCGTCAAAACGTTTGATAAAATAGTATACCAATTCTTAGTATAACTTCGAGAACTTCATAAAAGTTA
This sequence comes from Calopteryx splendens, assembly GCA_002093875.1. Lineage (NCBI taxonomy): Eukaryota > Metazoa > Arthropoda > Insecta > Odonata > Calopterygidae > Calopteryx > Calopteryx splendens. The sequence goes on along the minus strand of LYUA01001685.1, from coordinate 52,841 downwards.
CATTGACGACCGAAGCCGTCGTTAGAGTTATGACCATACGCAATTAAATAATGTATTAATATAATTAGGGGAGAAATTAATTTCAAAATTGAAGTGAGCTTGGAGAGAATGGCATAGATAGGAGTGTATTTCCAGAAAGGAATGTATTCAAATCCTATTAAAAATGCTTTGAAATGGTTGTGAACGTTTACAAAGGGAAAGCTTTCCCAGCTGTCGGAAATTATACTCTACCAATTTCCTAAATGCCTCTGACTCCGAGCAACCACGCGAGCGAGATACGAAACCGTCTCCATATAGGTCTTCCCTTCCCTTCTTCATCATCAACTTCTAAAATTACTCTCTTCCCGTCCTATCCCTGCACCATCAGTAGCGTCGTAGATTTTGGAAAATTCAATATCTGCAAAGATTTTTAAATCGCTCAATGTACCACATCCTTCCACTTAAGAATTAATAATCACCAATCATCCTGTAATCTCTCCTGCCAGTTTGAATACACGCCACTATCCGTAACATCTGTTTTGACAAGCTTTACAAAGCCCCTATTATTTCCTTCTTCCATTCGGTAACCACAGTAAAATTAAAGACAACAGAGGAAGCTTCTGGTTACTTAAATCCTTCCAATCCCTGGACTTAATATAGCTCATTAGCAACATTGTTCTCCCACTCACTCACCGACTGTTCATCAGCCCCCACTCAATACCATTACCTCTCCGTCTCATTAACCCCCCTCTCTTCTTCAGCCTTCTCTCCTCTTTCCAACTCATCCTTCAGTCGTATCATCTCACTAATACCTGTAAACGTTAAAGATATTTAAGTAAAAATAAATGTAATACCTTTACCAGTAAAATCACCTCAATAACCCACTCTATATCATGAATTGAAAATAAACATTTTCGTTTTTCCCGAGTCTTAAAAATCGGGAAAAAAAATGTGTGTAACTCATATGGGAAAAAAAATTTTTTGATGTGATCTATCTCCATTATTTAAAAGAAAATATGATGGGTCTTTCATTTCATTCAGTTTTATGTTTATTATTACACCTATAATTTACCTTTGCTTTCACTATTTCTTAATTTAGAAATGGAGATTATTATATTTCTCTCGTTTTGACCAATCCTCATTAGTTTTACTATGGGGTGCTTCATACTAAAGCTTTTCTACTCTTATTCAAATGATTTTCCTCTTTTCATATTTCATGCTTTCTCGTTTCTCAATTTTCTGTTAAAATACGCCATAGCGTTTGGGGATTATTTTTTATTTTATTGCACCACAAGCTGGCTAGTAAACCCTCTCGCTTGGCCTCGCATCTACATTATTTTTCATTCTGTTTGCCTCTTCCTTCAAATTTTTCTGCGACCATAATTAAACACATGACCCCTTCTCCCCTCACCTCGTTCTCTCCGCTCCCCCTTGCTCTTTCGTGCACTCCGTCTCACCGCCCACCTCCTCCCCTCTCTCTGTTCTTATTTTTTATTCCATTTTGCGGATCTCGCCCGTCCCGGCCCTTCGGCTTCCTCTCCCGGGGAATCATTCTGTCTTCTCCCGCCTTCGTTTCCATCCGCGTTCGGGCAATCGCCTCGCCACCCACAACCTCCTCCCTCTCCTCTTTACCTCACATTTCTTCCCCTCCCCCCGTGTTCCCCTCCTCACCCCTCCACTCCTTCCTCTACGCTCCCCCGAACATATCACCTTCAACCTGCAGATTAAGCACAGGGGATTTTAAAATTTTACAATTTATGAAACATATTGGCACTCTGTTTTGATGATTTCACTTCATCTCACTTTAAAGTACTGGGGAGAGAGAGAGATTTCGCATTGTCGTATAATGGTCACTTTATTTTAGTACCTACTTATGAAGGGTTTTATGTAGGTATGTTGTTCAGCCTTCACTCTGGCTGATTCACCATCAGTGAAGCTGATTTTCAACTTCCCTTGAATTGACTCACGCTGGCTTTCATATACTTTTGAAAAAGTTCAGTTAGAAACAATTTTTGTTGCTTTGCAAATTGAGTTTTGAAAAATTGTCTGCGGAGAAATTGTCTAAATGCTACTTATTACTCGATATCACATATTATTTTTTTGTAGTTTTCTCTTTTATGGCTTTAACATGAACTGCTCTTCCTTGAATATCCACTTTAGGGAACATCCATTGGCGGGGTGCGACAGGTAAATAATCTTCCATCATGGTATTATGAAGTGTTTCTTATGCTAGCCTATACCAAGTAAGAAATCTGAAAAATTCGTGCAATCCAAGCATTTAACTCGATTTCAATATAGAGCATTTAGCGAGACATAATGATTACGTGCTAAATGTGAATAGAAAGAGAAACAATTTAACCATAAAATGAGAAATAACTAAATCAATAAAGAGTTGAGAAGCGTGCAAATGGCAATAGTAATATTATTATAGCTTCAATGTACTCACACAAAAAATGAGTCCCCAATGTGTGCAATGTACTAATAAATCTCTAATTACCAAAATCCTATAGTGAACTAAGATAGTTAAGGTAAAGTGGGTAGGGAAGCCCTAGGCTCCGTGTGCACGCGGTAGTTGTAATTTGGGAAATATGTATGTAATATAATGTTTACCGGAAAGTTTTCACAGTGCTCAAAACAATTCATCGGCCGGGGTGCAGTATTAGGCGTGCAAGTCCGTCTCCCCTTTCCCCTATACCCTTTAGCCCTTTCCCATAAATCGATGATGTATTCCTTTCTCAGAGGATGCCATTGTTTTGTACTTTAATGCACATGATGGATATTTTTGGAAGGAATATAACGGAAAGACAGATTGAGCCCGCCAAAATTTATCGCATAAGTTTGCTTGGTACTCGTAGGTTTGAAAGTTTTATGTATTTTCAGTACCGTGACTGGATGCATCAAAGTATTTATCTCAGTTCTTAGTTTTGAAATTTTTGGATTTATTTCTCTCTCCCTTCCGATCTGTACTTAGCATAGGTATGTTTTCCCCAAAGTTCATTTCCACAATATATTTTTTAGATTATTATCCTATCATTTTAAAATAAGTATAGTAATATGAATATAGAAAACTTCCCTTGAGAATGAAATTATTTAGAGCTACGAGTCAATAACAAAAATATATGACTGTATTTCCTGACTCCATATTTTTGATTAGTTAGTCTTCTTTCTCTCCTCTCCATTTCATCTAATCTTACATTTCAATGCACCTACATAAACCTTTATGAATGAGTCATTCGGTAAATTCCTCACCACCTTGTGCACTCTGTCCTGTAATAAAGTACATTTTCCCTCGATTAAATGCGAAATGTGTTAATTGAAAAAGATTTAACGCTTTTCCCAACAAATAAAAATCCTTTAACCATAAAAACAGCAAATTGGGAATCTTTCACGCTACTCCATCTTGAGTTTCATCCTCAGGGTAAAATTTATACTCACTATAACTTAACTTGAAATGTCTCAAGGGATACTTCTCGTTGGTCTTGATTTGTATTCCCTGCCTTGTCTTATCTTCACCCTATTGAGATAATCTTGGATGGAGAGGGAGAGAGAGTGAGAAAAGCATGCTCAGAAAGCGAGAACGAACAGGAGGGAATAATAAATAAACAAACCCAGTCGCCGGGCGGCAGAGCACACGGCTCTTCCGCGCTAGCACTTGGTCCGCTTCGTAGGGCGTCATTGCTCTCTCTTCCATCGCAAGGAAGTAAACAGTTAAGAGGATATCACGTGAAGGCACTAAAAGCGAAGGTCGACGAGGAACACCTTCTTTTGACCTCAGTCTATGAGGCATTTCAGGGTTGACGCTGCGATGCTTTTTACCTCAACTAAGGACAAGGCGAAGCAAATTAGTGCCGGAAAA
>LYUA01001684.1:166949-185979 GCA_002093875.1 Calopteryx splendens | reverse complement strand
TGACTCAACATTGAAGGAAGGTTTGTACTTCTTAACTCTACCACTAGTTCGTGCCATGTGCATTATCTATACAAAAAAAGTATGCCGAAAAGATAGAAGTGCGCGTAATACAATAGGTGCATGTTATCTATAGAAAAATATGGTAATAAATCACATGCACATGACTGGAATGCTAAAAGCTCTTCCAAAGTGGAGTGACAACAAAATAGAGAAATGGAGCAAATTTATTTCCAGTAGTAGTTATTTGGGGAGATGACCAATAGCAGAGGTCATTTTCGTTATTAGGGATAGGCAGGTACCTAAAATGGTAGAGTTAGGAATGTTAGGGAAATAGAAGAAGGATGGAGAGAAATCCGATTTTGGCATTAGCCTTCTCTTATTGAAAGGGACTAAGGGTTCCACAGTTTAATGTTCCATCCAACAGGTGGAGTAGGTACTTGAAGTGCTCTCCACATAGCACCTGAGGAGGGATCGTGCCATCACTGGGATTCGAACCCAGGCCCTCTCAGTGGTACACTAGGCACTGCACCAACCCAATCCCCCGAAAGACATTGCAGGCCCTTTCAATCATCAAGGATAAGTTCATCAAAGGTCAACTTCAAATTGAAGCTATGTTAAAGTTTTAAGGTGAAAATACTGTCTTACAAGTAGTATTAATGCTAGAATTTTGTATGAAAGTTACCATGAATCGGCCTAATAAGTCCTTTTTACTGCATATTGACATTTCAAATAATTCTTACAAGCAACGTATTGTCAATGTTCATCATGTAATCAAAGTCGGTTGCGGAGTACCCCTATTAGTAATGGATTTTCTAAGCTCATATGAAGGAAAGATGTTCCAGAATTTGAGTTTCAATCTTTAAACTCCACTTATCTGCCCTTTACCCCCAGTGTAGATAACAAGTCAAGTGTACCACATAGCTACAGCATGACCACCCAATGGGAGGCAACCACTCATGATCAAGAACAAAAATGCCCAAAGTGGTTTTCTTTGAGGACTTTCCATGGATGAAACTGAAGAATTGCATTAAAAAATCGCCATTAAGTTTGATGTTGGTGAACAAATGTGGACTAGGCATAAGAAAAAATTCAAGTATAGCCATGCGCGAAAGAGTGCAATATATATTCCACGTTGTGTCATAAATGCACCGAATAAAGATTACGACACACAAAAACAGTCAATCACATGTTTTATTCACAGAAGTAGTGACATAAATTAAATAAATCAAAGCCTTATTCAATTATGGTCCTCAATATGCTGTTGAACAAATTCAGTTACATCATAGCAAAACATGGACATCAGTAAACGTTTCGTACAAAATGTAAAATTTCCTAAAAAATTTCTCGAGTCACCAGCTCAACAAACTACTAACCTATTTTCTTTGGCTTGATAAATACTTTCTTCCTTTTCATCTTTTGACGTGTAATTTCAACTTGATGAAGTTCTGAGTAAACTTCCGCATATATTTCTTGCTGGTCTTCTTCTGGTATAGTATTTCTGTTGAAGAAAGTACAATGAAATAAAAGTAAGTATATCAACTGGAATTTTAATAATTCATTTCCATGCCTGGAAAAATTTGAAAATATTATTGAGACCAAAAATCCATTCAGTAAACAATATACGTAGTCATCCAGTAACTGTATGAAAAGTACCAAGCTTGTTAGATATTAATACTTCTTTAAAAACAATTTTTTTAAGAGGGGAAGTGACTAAGAGGACTAAACTAAGTTTAATTAAAGAATAAAAATAAATGGTAAATAAAGTTATTAAAAAGGTAAACAAAAGGATTTTTCATGCTAAATGAATTCTTTGAATTATGAGTTAAAATTCTACCATCCAGAATGGACTTCTATTGCAAAAATACACCAAGACTACATAAACCCAAGAATCTAATTGTATTTAAATTTTCATACATATTCTATGTAACATTGCCATGCCCATCTCTTGATGGACCAATCTTATTTGACCTGCGGCACCTATCATGGCTTTGGTTTTCCGAGGCTCTTTGTTTAATTTTATGAGCATTGAAAGATAGATTATAGAAGGCTATCATTCCTTGCAGTGCTCATTATGCCCAGTATTCCTGGCTAACACTCTTAATGGTCAATTTTGAAAGATTTTTTTTCCTACAAGTGAAAAAGTAATACCCTAGGCCCAATTACGCTAATCAAAACAAGCTAATCTCCTTTCTGAAGGGAATACCTTGATAGCCACCATACCATTGCCTGCATCACACCACTAGGAGATATATATATATAAGAAGAGGATGTATATGCAGTGAGCTGAAATGCAAAATATAAATCAAAATGAAATTCACTTATGTTTAAAGAAAATGAATGCTTTGTGGAAATATTATTTTACACAGTAGCCTACCTGAAAAGGTTGGTTTTGATGGGCCCAGGGACTAAACATTGACACTTCCTCCATGCCTAAAAAGCCACCAAATACCATAGCATCACACATTACAATAAAACCTTTTTTTTAATTCCGCATACTTTGTAACCCCTTCATTCATTCCAAAATGCCTATTCTTTTCTTTCCTCTACCTTTCTTAACCAACATTCTCTCCTCTACCACAGTTTTCAACATTCCCATTTGCTCTCAATATACCCTTCATTTACTCTTCCTGGTCTCCCAGCAACCTGTGCAAATATATTTGATTTAATATATTTTATAATTAAATTCATTTAATGACTTATCATGATCCTTCTATATTTATTGCCTTATTCTTCATATCTTGCTTTTACTCCTGATAGCTGAGACAATTATTCCTCGTATTAACTCAGTGCATTGTCTCACTACCACTTTAGGACACACATCAGTCACTGCTACTGACTAACTAAATAATTGCCCTCTGATTACTCTGACTTTCAAATGGCTTATGATATCACGACCATCATAAAAAATCTTACGACCTATTGAACTGATATTTATGGATTATCAACATTTTAATCTGAGATTTATCCAATTTAATTGTTGAACCCCTTGTCATTATAATTAACTCTTATTTCCTGTCAGGTTCTTTCCCAAAAATAATTATGTAATATATAAAAAAACAATCCCCATTTATCAAAAAGAAGACCTAATTTTTAACTCAGTCATTTCCAGTAAAATTATCTGCTTTTAATCTTTTTAAAGAATTTGATTATGCCTCACATTCAATCCTCCTTCAAAAGCTTCAGTATTATGGCATTACTGACTATGAATAAAAGCTTCCTCTTCTTAGCTCTCTATTAATGATAATCAATCGAGGTGTACCTATACACTTGTTTCTGAGGATGATTTATTGACCTCCCTTGCAAAACCTGATAATTAGTGCAAAGATATTCCTTAATTTTTTAACAGTACTTCTACAAATAGGTACATCAACAACACAATCCTCTTCTCCAGAAACTACAAAGCACAAGTGACATCGCAATATATACATATTCAATAATATGTTTTTGTCTCATTTAAGTCTCATTCCTAGTTAAATTTTAATAACTAAGGAAAAGAAAATATGCAAGCAGTACAGACTTCCGGACATAGGATATTTATGTGTTCAAATTTATTAACTAATGCTTACCTATACTGTTTAACTAAGTCATATTTTTCCCATGGTTTGGCCACTTCCTCAGCACGTTTGAAGAATCGTTCAGGTAGATCTAATGGCTGAATCCCTTGTAGCTCTTGTCTTTCCCATCGTTCAAGCCATGGCCTTGGTTTCAAGGGAACCTAGTAATGGACATAAGAAATTCTCATAAAAAAAGGAAGTTCTTTTAATACATATGTGAAAATTTTCATTTGGTATTTATTTATACTTCCTAAAGCTGATAAAGCCCTAATGGATTACATATCTTCATAGGCAGTAATAAATCCTGGCAAAAACTGCCACAAACAACAAGAGTAACATAAGGAGAGAAAGTAGAGCACAAACAGTATTTTTAAAACTTATCCCTCGTGGATACAGAAGCAGAAAAACTGATTTCCAGAGGGATTTTTTTTCTAAGTTTCCCCGAGTTTTCAGGGTTTTTGGTGGGTAACACAAGACTGTAAGGGACCCCATTGACTTCATTCACCACAGGAATGTCAACACCATTCCCTGTGCAACATTGTACTAATTTCTGAAGACCCTTGCTACCCCAGCCACCAGAGAGTGTTGTGTGCTCATGAAAAAATGTGCTACTATCATACTTAAAATACAACTGACATTGGGATCACTTGTTAAGACATGCTTCAGTCGATCAACCCAGCACTACACTGTAACTTTTGAGATCAATTGTGTACTTTCCAAAAACATTTACTGAATTTTCACAATTTTCCATGAGATTTCCCCAACTTTTCTAGAATTTTAAAATTTCCTGGTTCAGTCACCTCCCTGTTATTGAGTTAGCTGTGTAATGGCAGGCTAAAACAGCCTAACAGTGCATCAGGCACTAGTAATTTAATCTAGATTCAAAATATTACACAAATTCATGATGCCTTACTTAAATAATCAATAATAAGACAATAAGTGAGTGCTATTCATTTTAAATTAAATTGTTAGAATTAAATATTAAGATTTATTCCATCAGCATCAATCTAAGAAACAGAATAATGATGAATGATGATGAATTAGATGATCCAATTGTGATTGGAATATCACCAATGTAAAATTCTTCTCACATGAAATAAAGAACACATACTAAATATCACTCAACATTTTGTGTGGTAGATGATGAAGTCTTTTGAAACTCAATATTTGACGGCCCATCAAAGAATGGCTTAGAAACTTGGTCATTGAGGACAGGTGTAGTATAAATGACATTGAGAAATTGGAAACTTGAGATGAAGGAATTGGGCAAAAAGGAAAGCAAACTAGCTGCTAAGTACTGTATTTCTCTGAAAATAGTCCCATCCCTGTTTCTGATGCCTCAGTTTTGGAAGAAAAAAGTTTGAATCCCACAAAAGGCCTTGCATTTAATAGCCTTACGAGGTTACCAGTTTTTCGATAAAGAAAAACTTCAATTGTAGCTACATATTTCCTTTAGGGTGAAATGTTTACAGAAATAAATTTGATGATTCTATAATTGGAAAATTGTACATCACTATTGGAAAAAAATCAATTCCTAAATCATATGGAACGTTTGAGTTTTAAAATAATTATTAATAAAAAATGACCACTTAAAATGAATTCCACACATTTAAATATACAAATATTATGCATTTTTATAAATTGAGAGAGTAAAATAACCACATTGAACATCCTTATAGAAAAACATATCACAACATGAAATAAGAAGAAACTTTGTGCGGGGTTAGTTATAACAAAGTAGGTGCTTGAAGCTTAAAGTTGGAGGTTCAATGATCACCTGTAGCATGCATACAAGAGGTGATGGGTTAGGACACTGTCAGGGAAATTACAATGTGGTGACCAGAAGAAAGGTATCCTTATACAGTACAAGAGTTCTATTGTAACCAGAAAACCTACTTTTCTTCTTCCTTTTCCCCCCCTTCTCCAATACTTTCATGCATTTTCTTTCTTTACACTGTATGTAATAGTCAATCATTTTCACCATTTCCATTCAATGAACTCCCTTCAAGCTTTCCATAAAGTGAATTGACAAAAATGTATGCCTTTAAGTTTCTCATCAGCCAGAACAGAATTATATCAAATTATATTTCTTAAGTACAGTAAAAGTTCCAAAAAATGGGTAATTTTCCTAGTAAATCATTTATTGATGCCAACTTGTGATGGCATTAAGGAGCTACTAACTAAACTTTTGATGAAATCGGTGGTGTTATCGGCCATCACTGACACTTGACAATCGAAACCTGGGTAGTGAAAAATAAATTTGTGGAAAAACCAAGTGTGTTCATTTACCTTATGTTGATGAAATGATCTATCAATTTTTTTTAACACTAGGAAAAAGCCACACAAAAGTATAAAGCCCCTTTTGCATTTCCAACCCTTTGATGACTCTTCTGACAAAGTCTAGGGCATAACAGCTAGGTTCAATTTATTATTGTTTTTATTTGGAGGCACCATGAGCAGGTCAAATTATCATTCGCTCTGGACTTGAACTTTTTGGACTTCAGCGAGATGAACGTTTGTGTGATGGGGTGAACAAGATTAAACTGACTACACCATTACTGGTTGCATACTATATCCCCACTGATTTTGACTCACTGTTCGCAATGTCAAATCTGTTCCTGAAAGCATATCTCACGAGACATCTCAAAAGGATTTGAATTTAGGGGTAGTTTATTTTGAGTTTAGTTTCTTATAAATAATGTAAAAATATTTTAAACATACCTTAATATTGTTGATGGGCACAGGTTCATTCTCGGGAAGAATTTCTGTCTCCATATCTAATGGGAAAGTGCTGAATTCAGGAGGTGCATCACGAAGGTATCTTAAATGGTCATCAAGCCGTTTTTCCAATCTCAAAACATCAATTTTATTGATTCTAGGATCATACATTTCATACTTAATTTCAATACCTAAACCAATAAAAGAGCAATTATTAGCAGTTACATTTCACTTGGAAGACAAGTTTTCCATGGGATACTCTCTCCAACAGAGCTACCCCTTTCTACAGACAACCAGTTACTGAGGATCATTTCAGAAGTTTTCTGATAGTACATCTTACTAGTACCCTCTTTTTTAAGAAATGAGCTTATTCTTATTTTAAGAGTTTATTTTAGTTTTTCAGGAAAAACTCCATAGTTAAGAATTATATCAATAACGTGAATGAAGAAGGGGGGGATTGTATTGAGATGATGGGATTAGAAATTGTAAAGAAGGGCTTTGGTTGAATCCTGAGGATTGCTTAATGTTGCCTATTTTTGAAAGAATACTGCACTTGGTTCTTTTTCATTGGATGTACAATGACGGATTCAAGGTTAGGGCAGATATTAGTTTCTTAAAGATTATTTTTCTGCATTGAACTGAAGATTGTCTAAAGAAGTGACCATACATCCATTGGATTTGAAGCAAATATTTCATACAGCTGCAGAGGCTAAGTTATATGTATTCGAGTTGGAGTGATCCCAAATTACCTTCCTTTTGAGGGATCCAAAATTTCTACATGGCAATTTCCTTAAGTGAAGGTAGTTTCATTTTTATATTCACACAAAAGCATTTAACTCTAACCGTAAGTCCTAAGAGTGGCATTGAATTTATATTTTTGAGAGATTAGCGAAATAGTTTTTATTCAAGCCATTTTCTTGGCTATTATTAAAAGATATATCTTTAGGAAAAGACCTGTAGAATGAAAAAGAATATTAAGTTGTATTTTTCATTTATTGTAAACAAATAATACCAATTTGTAGATATAAAAGGATGCATGGTTGCTCAGTGGGTAGAGCACTGGGCTATTAAGAGAAAGGCTCATGTTCGATTCCAGGGGACCCCCTCTGAGTGCCTTCAGTTTCACAAAGGCAACTTGAATTTTTGGGTACCAGATCATCTTAGGAACGGCAGCCGGCACTGAGAAAGGAACTGGCCCCCTACCATGAATGCGTGAATTTCACATGCTGTTGGGCTTAGTATTAGATGAGCTCTACCCTCACCTATGAAACCTTTAGACTGATTATTGTGTGATTTTTTGGTAGGCATAATTTCAGAAGGGACGTGGTAGTCCAGTGGTTAGAGTGCTGGACTGGTGACCTGAGGGCCGGGGTTCGATTCCTGCTGACTCCTCTTGGCACCCTCAGCTTCACCCAAGCTGCGTACCATTTTCCGGGTACCAGGTCATCCTGGGAAATCACAGGTGGTCCAGGGAAAGGAACTGGTCGCCCTACCCTGATGTGTGAATTTCATACACTGTGTAAGGTTTAGGACTGGGTGAGCTCTAACCTCACCTACCATACCAACCCTTCGGGTTGATTACTGTGATGATAATTTCAGAAAGGAAATTCAGTACCCATAAATTATTCTACATTTATAGAATACCAGGGAAAGTGCCAATCAAAAGAGAATGGAATGTAACATTGGACATAACCTGGGGAGTGCAGTGTGGTTTTATGCCCAGCAGGGTATATGAAGAATAATCTTTTTGCACTTCAGCAAATACTCGAGAAGTGAATGGATTTTGTAAAGAATAGAGCAGGGAAATTACAGGAAAGTTGAGGAAGGTTTATGAAAATATGGAGAGAATTAGCAGTTATTGAATGCCTATGAGCAATTATTGAATTGCTATGTATGAAAAATATTAAAGAAAGTTTAAGGCAGGGTAGCACCTGGAAACACTGGTAATATGAAATAAAGCATGGTGTGAATCCAGGATGTGCAATGCCACCATGGCTGATTACTGCATTTATGGATAAATATGTGAGGCATGGATGCTACCTCATGGCAGATGTAACGATTGATTAGAGATGTAAATGTACCCATTATTCTCTATGCCACCAATACAGCACCACTGGCTAAGAGCCCACAATGTCTGCAGTGAGGCCTGAATATTTTAGTAAGGGAACAAAGAGAATGAAAGTAAATGTGTTTGATAAGGTGAATGGAAGAATAACTACATAGTGAGTGAAAATAATGAAATACATGGATGATTTTCCATATCTAGATAGAATGTTCACGAAAGATAGGACGTTAGATGAGATGTATGAAAGTAAAAGTTGAGTATTTCAAGGTAAACATTATTGTCAACTAAATAAATATAGGGAACAACCCTTTCCAATCGAATTTTTATGCAAACCTCATAATCCCCTACTCCTATTTATTTTGAGCAGGAGAAAAGTAGGTGGATTTCTATAACTATACTACAATTTAAAAAGAGAAAAACATAAGTGTAAACTTAAATGGTGGTATATGTTCTATTTAATGATAAATATATTAATTAATTGTATTGGCTTACTCTTGGTTATAATTTTTTTGTGTGGGCGGTACTTCTTGAAACAACGTGTCGGACATCATCAGACGTAGTGGAAGAGGAAAATGAAAATGTCGGGCGAGGTCCAACATTGGACAGGAAAGGGTCAAAAAGGGGTGTGGTTGTCCAGTGGGTAGATTGCTGGGCTACTAACCAGGGAGCCCTGGTTTAATTCCAGGTGATGCCTCTGGCAACCCTCAGCTTTAACAAAGCTGTGTACTTTTTCGGGTGACAGGTCTTCCTAGGAAACCACAGGCAGAACAGGGTAAGGAGCTGGCCCCGCTACCATGATGTGTGAATTTCACACACCATTGGGCTTAGTATTGTATGAGTTCCACCCTCACCTACCAAACAAACCTTTGGGTTGATTAATAGGGAACTTGAGGAGAGATCTGGTAAAAGTAGAAGAAACAGAGTAATGAATTGGTGACTTTTGAAAGGAGTTGGTTTGGATGTAACAGTAATTGATGAGTGTGAAAGAACTGTGATTCACTGGTTTGGTCAAATTGATAGAATATATGAGAGAAGAGTAAATGGTTTGAGAGTTAGGGATAGACTGAGAAATTTATGGGTGACTGAGGTCAAATACTCTCAAGATGAGGAATATCAGTCTCAAGAGCAAAATAACATGTGAAAGAATGGCAAGAGCGTGAGATCTCTGCGGCCAACAGGAATGTCATTACAAACTCCTGCATCGATTTTTCAGACAACAAAGGTGACCATCAATGGGGGGATATGTGTGGGAAGGCTTGACTTGGAAAGAGCACAGTGGCATGCTGTAAGAAGTCAAATGACTTGACTTCATGCAAGTCAAGACCTTCAGTAAGGAGTAACTCATGTCATCAGAAGATGAAAATTCAAGCACTTGTGAAAGATGATCAGGAAATCCTAGGCCTATATATCTTGAGAAAGGAATATTGATATGAAGGTTATAAAATGGAGAATTACAAGTTGTTGATTGGCTATGGCATGTGATTCTAACTGGGTTGTGAATGGTAGGTTAGGTATCTACATCCTAGAGTTGACTTTTACAAAAACTATTCACAAGTTAATCAACATTAAAGTAAATTAACTGCCCATCTAACAAAAAGTGCAGCATTCATTACATCAGAAAGTTCATTGGAAGTCACAAACTTATAATCCAGGGTATTTTACCTTGTCATTGAACTACTGGAAAGTGAAGAGTGTGTGCAAAGGATTCCTTGAGGTGGATCAGTTTCACTTCCAACATGCTATGCACGTGGTTCTTGCCAAGCTATCATTGGGACACGAAAATCCAAATACAACAACGTTGGAAAGTCTTGGTACACAATTTATACCCTCCAGAGAACACCCCACATTGTTATAATGCTAGTTGTTTTCGGATGTTAAAGAAACTGTTCAAGTCCACTGTTTTGAATCAGATGAGGATATCAAAAGTGACTATCATCACCATTTATTAATGTCATCTTCAGATTGTTACAAAGCTTTTATCGCTCTCTTACCCACACACATTAAAAAATTAATTTGAATGAGCAATAATTCTATTATTGGAAGCCTCTACTGCTTTGGTTATCATTTTCACTTCTTTATTAGCACCAAATATGAGTTACGAATACTGCTTCTGACACAATTCTCATTGGTAAAGGTGACCGCACCTTTAACGGTTACTTATCATCTGTTATTACGAAGAAATGTTTTTACACCGGCCTCCAACGTGTCATTTTTTAATAATGAGAGCACCAAGAGATTGGTCACTTTCAGCAGAATATTGGCAGACTCTGTACAAATTATTCCAAAACAGTAACATGAGAAGGATAAAAGATAATACTGACAAAATCCCCTCATACATTCCTTCATAATTGGTTGCCTCGAAGGTGGATCTTTGTCAGTACAAGTACGTAGAGACGTCATAAGAGTGATAACTTCAGGGATCACAGAGATATTGATTACATACAAACGAAAAAAAATTAGTGGGGGTATCTCGTAGGGGGTGACATTTGAGTAAAATCTTACTTACCTTGGTGATCAATGACATTACGTAAAATGAAGGATGCACGCAAACCACAACCGGCACGTTCAATGCAGATCCCCACAAATCGATTCGTTTTTGATTGTGCGTGTGCATCAGCAGTTGTCACAGCCAATATCGAACCTGTAAACAAAAAATCATGAGTTTGGACAATAGATAAGCAACGTTCCAACGTCTGTTATGAAATTTGTCTCGTACCAATATAGAATTCAGGGATGTCAATTTGCGATCTACGCATGAGCATATCCTTTCTTTCTAATTTCTCTCTAATTTCATTACGCCATTCAATTTTGGGATCAGGTAAAAATTCAGGATATATAAATCTATACGTTGACGGAGCTACCGGTTTCCGGATTTCGGCAGACTTTTGGGGCTCCTCTTGGGCGTTCAGCACATCCTTAGTTGAAAGAAACTTCGCTCCTGTATATCATTAAACAAATTTTTAATCAACAAAAGGGATATATAAATGAAAAAAAATATTCTGCTAATATATACATAACTTTTAAAATAATTTACCTTGTCTTCTCACGGTAAATGGGGTTACATTCAACAAACTGGGATTGATATTTCTGAAGATCCTATTAAGAGCCATGGTCGATTTTTTATTGTTCAAAAATACATAACAATAAATTTTTAATTGATGATATTCCTTGAATTTTCTAAAATTTCCTTCATTTGCATTTCTGGTAGTACTTAGTGCGCAATCTGATGCGCAACAATGCGCCGTAATCACTAGAGCCACCTAGCGGAAATATTGGGCATCATCAAGTAATCTTAAAATCTTCGATCGACGTCTCGCTACTGTCGTCAGAAGCAGACTAGGATCAATTCCGGGGCTGTTTTCTCGTTGCAGATAAACTGAGGTTGTCGAAGGTTGATTATGCAGGTATTTTCGCATAATTAGTGGATATTTATTTACCATTTCGTGGCACACAAGAGGCGAAAATGGATATGTTTAGTGGAATTACGAGTCATATGAGTAGTTGGATGGGGGCTAAAAAACAAGAAGGAGGAGAAGTGCCACCGAAACCAGAAGATGAAAAGGTGTCTTCTCCAGTTCAGGAAACCGGAGAAACAAGTATACCCCCTGCAGATAATAAAAAAGAAAGGTAGGACCAACATATTGATTTTTGGCGCATCAGTATTATCTGCAACTAACGCGATTACGCTTAGTTTTATATCATTCATATTCCGTAATGAACTAACATTTCCTTCATTCTTCCGTTCACATACATTTGTATTTCTTTTTGGAATAAATAATTTTTTCCGTGGTTTGCATTTTTCTCATGGGATTATATCGTAACAATACGTGCATTTTTCCTTCAGCCCTACGAAAACCAGCAAGTTAGAGATGTTTGCTAGCGTGAAAAGTCAGATGACAAGTTGGTTGGGTGGTAGTAATACAGCAACAGGAGAACCGATTCCAGCAGAAGAGGGTTCGACAGTTGAGCCAAAAGAAGAATTTAAAGCCGACTCCATGGCCTCCGAAAAATCAGTTAAAGGGTCGCCAGCTGAAGGTAAAGAAGATGATGATTCAAGGTGAGTTTATGCTGACTATGATACTGATCCATAAAATTTAACGTGAGGTGTAATATCACATTTAATAAGATGCATTCATTTTTATTTCGATAAAATTAAGACCAGTGCTATTGATGAAAGTACATTCCAGTGAGTTTCCACACCTAATTTCATGCCTTTAGCTTGTATTAAGAACTTCACAATGTAATTTAAAAGACACGAAATATTTCGTACTTTCCCACACTCTTAGAGGTGCGGAGAGTGGTTAGATCTAACCGTAGGAGTGAATAGCGTGTGGTATGTAATAATTTAACATGGAAAAATTGATTTTAGTTTATTGAATCAATATAGATGAATTTCATTTATTTATTCTTCTTTTCTTAATGAACTGTTGTTTGCCATACCTACTCAAGATGCCTTATTCTATTATTAGGGAGCAAATAGACAGGTTCCGAAGTATACCTAGACAGGTTCCAAAATATACCCATGGGAACAATTCTGAACTGAACTGAACAAGGCTAAAAAAAGTTTAGTTTTCTGAGCCCACTTTCACACCTCTCAATTTCCATGCAAAACTGAATAAATAGTTCCTTTCTCTAAAAGTAATATTTCCTTTGGTAGATACTGTGATAGACCATTTTTACCATGCTCTATTGCCTCCCTATGGTCTCTCTCTATGTTGTAACTTTTGTTCAAAGTTAAAAAAAGTTCCCCAGTAGTTCAGTTGCTGTTTTAAGTTTACTGGTGCAGAAAATGTACCGTTACCAGCATTGAAAAAGCTTTTAGATTACTATAGTGTTCTCTTGTAATTGATATCTGTGATGAAAGCTAATAATTTAAATATTCACTAAGTTGAATAACTAAATGAGATTTAAGAATGTAGAAATTTCATGTCCCCAGTATGCTACCATCTTGAAAAATGCCAATTTCTTGGTTCCATTATTATATTAGGAGAGGAATAAACTTAAAGTTATCTTAAATGAAGAACGTAAAGTTAGCTGAATCAAAATTATACTTCAGTTCTACTTTCTCTTTGTCTACATTGGTATAACTTTATTTATCTTGTCCTTTTCATATGAGTTAATAAATATGATTTATGACTCCATTACTGAGTGTAGTAGTGTTTATTATGAGCAAAGCTGGAGATCATCATTAATTTCAACACCAGAAGGCGATGTGAGAATATATCGTTGAACCTATTGATGCCTTGATTTGATAATATTTCCTGTGTCCTCTCAGACTGACTTAAACAGAAGTATGTACATGGTCTCATACCCATACATTCTCCTCGTGCAATGCTATACTGATGCTCACAGCATGTTGAAATCCACTAAATTAATGTGCTCACGAATTCCAAATTATTGAATTTGGAAATGTTAAATTTCTTCCGAGGTGTAGTAACCCAGAGGCAGGAAATTACCATCTTTCGATGCTAGAGCTTCAACATTTTCCGTACATAATTCCTGCTAAAAAACTGAGAGTATGTATGTTTAGTTAGTAATAATTAATGGAAATTCAATGACTTCTGGAAGAACTGGTATCATTCATCTAATAATTTTATCTTATAAATGCAAATATTAGCTAATGTTTCACTTATGAAAAATAAAGACTCCACTTTAATACTCGTACCTCAATTAGAATCATCTCCATGGTGATTTAGTTGATTATTGAACTCCTTATTGCCTGCTCGTATTAACTTGGCTGATGGCATGACAGGGATGATATGAGAAGGTAAATAAGTGCAGGGGGAGGTAAGCTTGAGGGATAGGTGTACCTTAGGTAATGACATATGCAGTGACTGATTTCAATATGGGTGAGTCCAATTTTAGGATGTTACTTATCAAGGGTCGTGCATTTTGTGGGCAGATACAAACAAGCTTGTCTTCTCTGGTGTAGGAAAAGAGAGCCCAGCTTACCCTACTCTCTCTCCTTCCATACCTACTTTTCCCTTTCGTATTGCTGTTTGTGCATATATCTCTTCTGAGTAAGTATTACCCCTCCTATTTTCTGGGATGGATTCTACCCACCTGTGCAGTAGGCTACTGTGTGTAGGCCAGTTTATTCTGAGCAGACCATGCCAGTAGAACATTAGGGAAGTAAGTCTGATGGGGTTAAAAATGATCAATTTCTTGAAACTGTGAAGTACTTTCAGTTTTTTTATTTTTATGGTCGTTGTTCAACATTATAATTAGTGGGGTGGCATTATTCCCACTGTCAACTGGCCTTTACTGTTAATGTGAAATTATTCCTATAATTATTTTTAGACTGCACTCTTCAGCAATATTTGGGGCTGTGGTTGTTTAATGAAAAAGTTTCCCCTGTTATTGACACACAATTATAAATTGATGGATGGCATCATTAGAAAATTAAGCTTCATATAGATTTAGGTAGAGGATTACTTTTTTTTGTGATTTGAATTATTAATCAGGATCGTAAATGTGCAATGACTATTCTTAAAGCAGTATGCCTTTCAATAGGTTATGGTAAATCTCTTCACAGTGCGACTGGTGGTGCTGATAGTGATGCAGCTGGTTCAGAAGGTTCTCGAACTCCAGGTGAGGAAAAGGATGGAACATCTACCTTTGGTGCTGCAGCAGGTGAGTAATAGAATTTCCATTTTTAGATGTTCTTTTTGCGTTAATTGCAAGTTGTTAATTAAAAGCATATCTGGGCCTTCTTATGTTTTTTATTTTTCTTGAAATGGAGTTCTTCGTTGGAATCTCTGGTCCCCTCCTCTAAAGGATAATGGTATTTATTTTGAGAAATTATCCCTGCCAAATCAAGAAGATAGTGGAGTGCATTGTGGGCATCTCTTTGTGTGCTTGCACTACACTTTCATTGTTATCCTAGGGACAACTAGCAGTGGTAAAATTAAAGTCATCCACATATTACCTATGTTTTGTGAATTGCTTAGTGTGATTGTTTTGGGTCAGTCATCAAGATTACATTTTGAGGCAACTCCATGATCATCCTTGCAACTCATTGTTAATGTGCACTCTGCTGACTAGCGATACAACTCAGCATTAGATTTCATTGCATAGAAATGGATTGAAAAAAATGGCTCCTTTTTAAGTATGTGGTATGGCATGGTTTACTTTTAAAAATTGTTCTTTTCTTCCTTCATGTTAAAATAGTGCATACCTCATTCTTGGAATGATATATTTCACCAATTGTTATGTGTGTTTGCTATCAGATCAAGCATGAAATTTACTACGATTTTCTTGCTGTTTGCATTTTAAATCCACCTTTAAATCAGGTCTTCAAAGTTAATGGGCAAATTGTTTTTCGGACACTAGTTGAATTTATTTCCTGTAGCAATGGGAAGTGCATTGACTGTCTATTGAGTATGAATGGAATGGATATAGACAGACACTTGTGTATTATGGTATATAATTTAACTCTGAAAGTAAATTGTTCACATAACTTGTTTCGTGAGTAGAAGTCTCTTAATTGCTTTGTCTCTTATACCTGTAATCTGAATTTCATTGAAGGCCTGCTTGAAGAGCAAACAATAATTTAGTAATTAATTTGCAGAAAAATGATTTTTTTGGTAGTTCTTAAATGACTCATGCTTATTACACTCTGTACGCTGATACCTATATATTTTTACCCTAGTGAGTGCTGCCAGGCACTTATTTTAGCCCCCCTTAAAAAAATAGCAAATTGAGAATGAACAAAGAAGAAGCTTGAATAAAAGCTTATTTTTCTATTTAATTTATTTTCATGTGGTCATTTTTATCCTTTTTTATGTGATTTTAAAGGATGTTGAGAGCTCAGACTTATACAGTAACAGGATGATGTAAGTTGATTCCACTCTGAAGGTGAATTTCCTTAGAATTATTTTTTTTAAATTATGTTTTGAAACATATTTTGTCTGAATATGGTTTTTTATTTCTGCAGTGTATTGTGGTGTCTAAGTCACTCATGAAATAATTTTCTCCAGAGCTTTTATGTTTGGTATTTGATTTGATATTTTGATATGTTATCGGATGTTGATAATTTTTTTCCCTCTTGGGAAACTTCTTTGAGTTTGTGGAACTCATTGGCTATATTCTACTACTGCCTTGCTTTTAAGGCACAGTTTAATTTGACGACATGTAATTTAGGAACCATAAAGTCCCTTTCCATAAGGCCAGAATTAGATTGTGTTTGTATCACTTTGCACTAAGACATCAAGCATTGAAAGCTGATGACTATCCTCAAATTATGATGAAAGCAATTGGTGAATTTTATTTTCGAATGCTCCATTTTTAGATTTCATGTTTAGCTTTGAATAGGTGTAGGCATAGTCAATTTTAGGTCATAGCTAGCCCAATGCACTGTCAATTGGAGCTGCTACATGAGGATTCTAGCCAAATGCACTGCACATGTCCAATGGTTATTTTTCAAATTTGTATCAGGGCATTGATCAGAATTAATGTCCTAATACAAATCATCTTATCAAAAAATCTATGTTAGATGGTAGATAAATCTATGTTCCTAGATGATTCTCAGTCAGGTATTTGAAAATGTTGTGGAAATATGTTGAAAATTTAAATTACCCAAGGACTGATTTATTTAGTTTTTCTCGGAGTGCATAGGGGTTTGTGGAGTTTTCAGTGTTTGACTTGGACACAGCATAGTACAGCACCTGCTCACCTAACCTTTTTTCCTTAGATTTCTAGTAGTGTTATTTTTATGGTTTATCCAATTGGTATGCAGGGGCTTATCCTTGTATATTTTATTAATGGTTATTATTACAAGTAGCTAGTAATGTTAATTACAATTCAAAATCTTTTTGATAGGGTCATTTAATTAGCCCTCTTTTTTCATTTAAACCTCAATTATTATAATTATTGGAAAGGAGGCATGTCCTTAAACAAATCAACTTCTTGTGGAGTAAGTATGGTTTAATAGCATTGCATCTGCATGTTGTCATAACCACTGTTTATTTCTTTTGCAGTTTCAACCAAGGCAATCCAAGGAGCTAAGTCAATTGGTAACTTCCTTTTCTCAGCTGTTAACAAAGCTGGAAAGACAGTTAGTGAAGCTGGAGCTAAGATCAAGAAAACGGTTGAAGAAAATGTAAGTACATTTTCTTGTAAGTTTTTTTTGGCAATTTCATTGTTTTTTTGCTGTCTGTTCTTGTGTCCAAATGCAGTTTTCATTTCTGAAGATAAATATAGGTTTCATGTGGTTGTATCTTAAAGTGGAAATTGGCGCAAGTGGTGCAAATTTTACCTTTCAGATCAGAGGTATTTTTTACCGGTGGAGAAGGGGAATTAAAGGTATTCTATTACTCTGTGTACCCAAAGTCTTGTCATGAAGCATAAATATTCTAATATTATCTTGGTTTCCACACTCGAAATACACTCACATGTGCTACATGTTCTATCGAAGATATTTTTTTCCTTCAGAGAATATTTAGTGTTCAGGAATATGAAAGAAAAATTAAACTGACCTATTCTTAAGTAATGTGCACCTATTGTTTCCTAAGATCAAACACATCGTGTTTGATTATTTATTCAACTAATTAGATAGTCAGGTTCCCTTAAAGTCCACCATATCTAGTATGGAAAGGACTTATCTGGTTTTTTTTAAAGAGTATTACATATATAGTTTGAAGTCGTGGAATTTCTAGTATAACCATAAGACATCACCATCATTGTATCTTAAAAGTTATATGTTTATAATTTAAGTATTAAAGATATAAATATTTGCAGTGCTATGTGAATAGAAAACTTAGAAGTGGTGGAAGCATCATAATAAATGGCTATTGCTTTGGTCTGACTGCAAGAATACAGCTGCAATAATTTGGAGCTAAGAATAATTCGCTGACATTAGATTTGGTTACTGCTAATAGTAATTAATGAAGACGCAATGATTTTTAACTAAAAATATGAAAATGTGGATTTTATCCCTTTTTCAGTTGATGTGCGTACTCTAAATTTTACATCTCAGCCTGTCGAATGATAGTTTTTGTTTTTTTAATCAGGGAAACACTTTCCCATTGTGGGAATATTCCATTTAATATTTTAATGCATTTGATTCATCTTCGCATCATTCTTTATTTTCTTTGTAGTAACACTGAGTTGCTTAATGTTTAATTTTATTATTTAAAATTTGAAAGGATGATTCATTATTGTTTTGGCCCAAGATAGGAATTGATAGCTAAAATTTTCCATTGCATCTTTGAATAGGGTAAAACTGGTTTCTCTATTTTTTAAAATCTTAATGGTTTAAATCCCGACTTGCCTGAATTTCAACTGTCTTAATTGCTGTGCTTGAGATAGTGACATTTAATATATTTATGGACAGGGAAGATAAAAAAAAAATTAATTCACATTGGCAGACTTTGATGAAATGAGATTCTTTTGGATAAGGAGTTATTTTTTGACTAAAAAAAATCCCATCATCCAGTACTCCCAGCCAATGTCCCTCTCACGCCTGTCACGCTTGCGTTATCCCTTTCTCGCTCCAATCCTGCATGGGGCTTTGATACCATCATCCCCGAACGTACGTACATTTGTTGGTATTGTGTGTCCGGGCACGTTATTCATCCCCTGGGCGCGGAGGGTGGTGCAGGGATTAGCCTCTTCATCCCTCCCCATTTCTAATCGAGGGATTTTTTGGGGGAATATAATCATTTTATTCATTTGGTACCTACCACCTCATTGG
>LYUA01001684.1:130565-154625 GCA_002093875.1 Calopteryx splendens | reverse complement strand
GTTTAATCATATGTCTCAGTTTCCTTAAATTTCGGATGCCGAACGAAATTTTCTGTCGCGGTCGGTTTCATGAAATTAATTTACGAATGTGAAACACGTGAAAATTTCATGGGTTAAAAGAGCTTAATTGTGATGTATTATTTCGCTATTTGTAAGTTAGAGCGAAAACGTTTACTTCGGGAGAATAGTTTCAAGTCCCTGTAAAGCAAATGGCAGGAAATTATTTTAAATTAGTTTGCCTCCTAAACCCTAGCCGCGTGATAATCTGGGTACCACGAAACTCTGGGAAACCGCAGGTGACGCAGGCGAAATGGCTCTCCTTTGAATGTCACATTGGTGCTTGGTGCGAAGTGAGCCGTATTCTCACCTATTGAACTGGCCTTGTGGTTGGGGATTGTGGTTTTATGCCAGCAAAATGGAGGAAGAAATAATGTACGCTTTTGTTTCACTGCCTCCCCTTACGTCACAATGCTACTAGGAACAGGTTGGGGAGAGGAACCGCTTCCCCGAGAAGGATTCTTTATTGTCGTTTGATATTGCACTCTATGCCGCACTGAATGCCACTGTCCCTGCGTCATTATCTAGAAATACCTTTTGCCTTCCAGCGAAATGAAGAAAACTCGTTATTTACTAGTTGCTCTCCGCGCTAATGAAATTTTTATCGAATGGCATCCGGCAACCTGAATAAATGGGAATTCAAAATGCACATGCTCCCCTCCTCGAATATATTGCTATACCGGACCTCTTTTTTTTTTTAACCCTGACTTTTCTCATTCGATACGAATATGAGCTGCATCTCATCGGCGATGACCTCCGTTGGTCTCCACTTACTGCCATATTCCCCGTTAAATATTATTTCAGGTTTTATTTACTCCCACTAGAAGTTTAAGCTCTTTCTCTCTTCGCGGATCCAGTCGCCCACCTCTCGTCCACGGAATCATTCGAGCGGCGAATGAGTGCAAATACTGGCCGATGACGCATCATAAGCCCTTTAGGAGAAACTCCTCTCCGTAAAGGGGCAATGTTGACGATTTCAAAATTGATTTTTTCCCTTGTGACTACCCATTTGTTTCAGCATCAGACATGTACCCAATGCGCAGTGCTTCCGATGAATAATTGTTATTACTCCTGGATGTTAAGCTAAACCCTCTATTTCCTAGCCTGATTACATCCCCCCCTAAGTCTTTCCGAAGTGAATCATTTTCATTAGTTGACCAAAGAGAATATTAACGCGTTTCGGTGTTTTTTGTCTATTAGCGATGATGATCATCATCAGTATTTCAACCCTAATATTGGTTGAATGAACTCCTCCATTTTTCTCTATTCGAACTCAATTCCCTCTACGCCCTGATAACTTTTTTCATCCTATGACCTTCTTTATTTGTCCTTTTCACTTCTCCTCCTTAGCGGGACCCAGCCTTCATTTGTCCCTTCTATTATATTTCCAACTAATCCATTGTGCCACCAGATTTGTCAAATCCATCTTGTTCTTATTTGCCTTAAGAGTACTCCATTTTAGATTTTTCCTCTTCTGTTCTTCTTAACACTTCTTCGTTCTTCACCTTACCTGCCCGTCAAATCTTCAGCATTCGCCTACAACACCATGTTTCGAAGGTTCTGTTCTTCGCTGGTCCACTATTCCAATGGTCCATGCCTCTGATCGATAGAGTGCCATGCTCCAGGCGCGCCTTTTGACATGCTACTTCCTCGTTTGCAACCGTACCTCTGTTCTTTGAGAATAGTAGTTGCCTCTTCTTCACCAATGCTCCCTTAGCTTGAAATGTTCTCTTCTTGATATCTGTCAAGCTTCTGCCATCCCATGTAATGCGGCCGCGTGTGTCGGTGAAGGATTCCGCCTACTCTAGTTTCTCTCCTCGAGTTTTGATATCCGTCATCAGTTTCTTTTTTATTAGCGACAGACATTTTTATTATATCGAGAATGGAAACACATGCCACTGGAAATGTGTGTGGTGAGAGAGAACATACCGCGTATTAAATATAGATGTGGTTGTGACATTCTTCATGACAATTGTCCCTCTGTCTTGTGCACCCGTAAGAGGTGGTGAAGGACGTTACAAAATTGGTCGCATAATGTTTTGAGGCATCCATAAGTTCAAATTCGTAAACGGATTACTATTACGACTCCGAGACGCACGGAGGTTCTTCGGAACATCTGTCTCAAGGTTTATGATTGTATTACTCTCGCATATAACATTTCTTTGGAAGTCGTTCGATGTTATTGGTCACTTTGTGAGAAATGGTTTCCATCCAACTCGAGGGAGGGAAGTGCACGGGTGTATGAGAGCGCGTATAATAAAAGGACACTCAGGCAAAGTTCAAACTGAATTAGAAACTCCGTAATCCGGCATTTTTCAGAAAATGTTGTTACTGGTTTTCGAGTGCCCCCGGTGCTGTTTTAATGAAAGTCAACCCTTTATCGCTTTCTAAAACTTTGACCTTCAAGATCTCCTTATTTTTTTACTTCACGTTTCTCATTAATTTGAAAGATCCATGCCCACGTAAAACATGACATAGCCCTTGTAAACCAGTAACAGTCACGTTCTTTGGCGGTGAACAACAAATTTGCTTTTTCACGTCTGTAGGTTTACGTGCTCGATATCAAAGTGCTCGCAGTTGTAAGTTCGTGCACCTATTACTACATTGGTAACGGTCACAGTGCGTGTATTTTCTCCGTTGCTTTTTTTAAAACCTCACTTGACTGGCAAACTACTGCTAGCAGTAATAATAATTGCTAGCTTTCACGGGTAGAGCCTGGTAATTTTGCGTAATGTCCGATAGCTGTAGAAAAACGTTTGTTTTTATCAACCTATTTACTATTACAATTTATTAACCTTCCATGACAATGCTAATCATTATCAGCGGCTTGTAACCTACAATTGTACAAAAGTGTAGAAATAGTCCGTTTGAATAGACTATTTGTCCATTCTGGGGAATATTTGCATATTAGTGTTAGTTTCTATATGTTACTCGTTATTTCCCCTTTTTATGAATGAGCAGAAAAGTCTGCAGGGAAACTTTCCTCCTTTTCGCATTAGAAATTGGTTTCTGTATCGATTCAGTTTCCCTTTTAGATATATCCAGTGTCTCCCCTCCGCGAATGACGAGGGTTTCCGAAAGTGTGTTCGGAGGGCTCGGGAAATGGAAGCTTTTGATGAATATATCCCTCGGCACAAGAATACACAGTCGTTTCTTAAATCACCTGCGCGTTCAATGCCGCATGCCTAAGTAGGAAATTACAATTGTATGCGCGCAACCTTGCTCATCCGGCAATGTGTAGATCCCAAGGTAAAATTGAATAACCTTACCGTCGGAGTGCCATTACCAAAAGGATGTGCCTAAGTGTGGTGTGTCAGAAAAAATGTCGAATTATAAATATTCCACATTCGACCTACTTCGCCATCAATCTTTGCTATATGATTACAGGAACACTGCTGTCTGGTTTTTCCGCTTTGCACTGTTTTATTTTGAAATGCAGCAGCAAGCTTGTATATCCTCTTCCAAGTGAGTTAATTACGTCTATTAAGGCACAGATATTTCCTTGCCGTCTTTTCTACCTCCGTTTACAATTATATAGTTGTATATTAAGGTATTTTCAAATGTCACGTCATACAAAGCAGTATTTTCCAAGTTAAAATATGTAGCTTCTCGCCTTTGGCCAAAAGCATTCATCATATGTTTCGTGGTAAATTTTGAGGTACAGATATTAGTGAACGTTAGCCAACAATAGGTTTAATTATCACACGAGTTCATGCGCTGGACCCCTAGCTACTTGTAATTCAACGGGCGCGTCGGGACAGTGAGGACATCGCCAGCTTGATGTATTCATCGACGCATAAAATATCAATTCAAAAAAATACCGAGTCCGTTACTCACCCCCCGCAGACATTCGCTCCCACGCGCACCCTATTTAGAAGCACTCGCACGGGCGGTGTTCCTCGCTATTCGATTCTTATTTTCAAGGTTTTTCCGAGGATAAACGACCAGGGTTTAACACCCTGTCGCGCGTCCTCTTTTGCTTTATGGGAGTAGTGTAGACGCGGGGCGTTCCAATCTGAAGTCGGATCCCTTGTCCTCGCAACAAAATCGGGAGTGGAGCGAACTCGTGTGGGGAGGGATACGCGGATTTCGTTTTTCGGGTTACACAGAGGTTATCACGGTAACGAAAGGGCGATTCATTCCCCCCCCCTTTCCCCCCCTCCTTCCGTTCGTTACTGTTTTCAGGCGGGAGGACTGTGGATTCTCCCATGTACAATACCATCGATTCCAGATCATATCTATATTTTTTTCTTCCGCGACTGTACTGTCATGGTTTCATTTCCTAGGTTATAAACTCCCTCCGACCGTTTTCGAATCAATCCCGTGTGACGTGACCGATGAGGCATTTTGGAGTTGGCCAGCGAATGGAAATTGGACCTTACTCTTTGTGAATTATATCCGTCTCCTTCGTCATTGTTACAATAACGCCGTCTCCCTTTGCCCTTCATGTGTCCCGAGACATTTTCTTCGGCTTTCTCTGTCACACGCGATTAAATATTCGTCCGCTGGTGTTCACCTTATATATTAAATCACCATATGTCGCGTCGCTACCTTCGTTTTACTATCGCGTGAAAGTAATCTCCTTTGTTTTTTCAAAGCCGTCTCTTGTCGAGATCAACTGTTCGCGAATCGTATCTGCATACCTGTTTTTTTCTCTATCCTCATACTATTTGTCGTTGCTCATGCTTCATTTTTATTTATCTAAAAGGCGTGGTAGGGGTCATGCAACATAGTATGCCGTCTTTCTGAATATTTGTGATACCTTAACGTTCATGTTAGCAATGTCAGTTTTGTTCACCGACAGTCGCCCATGTTATGCCGACGCCGGTAAGGGACATTTGTTCGTCTCTCGCAGAACAAAATTAATCGTGTTCTAGGCTTAGTAATGCTCAATCGGGAATGGCCAACTGGCACGTCATTACGCAAAACCGTGTATTATTATTATTGTCCTTTAGCCGGTTTAATGGAAGGCCTTGCCGATTCTCCAGAGCGTTAGGAATAAGAAAAATAATTTTTTTCAGAAATTGGTTTGCTAGTGCTTGTCAAAGTTGGTCCCGCTGTTGGATTGATGGTGGCCTCCAAGGTTGAGTATCGGGGGTGATTAACGAGGATACGCTCGACCTTAGTTTCGCCGGAATTGTATTCGGATAGCTGTCAGGGTGGGGATTCGTTTCGGAAGCCGAATTAGGGTGGAATCGTTTCATGGCAGTCCTCGCACGGCCTTCATTCATGGGCTGCGGAGTGTCGGTCTCTGTACGAAATCGTGGAGTTTTTCAGCCAGCTGTGTTTTTTTTTACATCCCGCTCTGAACCAGGAGCAAAGGGCTCCTTTGGATCTGTTGCGTGCCGCTGTTGCGAGGATTCATTTTTTTTCCACTGCATCGATTCCCACCTCCGCGGGTTCTTTTGTGAATTAAGAAATACGTTCCTCAAGGAGGAGAATCGATGAGCGAGATCCACGGTTCGTTATCATGGTTTCTCTGAGCGAATATTCGAAACCGGTGATGAGATTGATGCGGCGGGTTCGCATGCCAACGGCCCGTGCTTCCATTGTTAGATGCGCAGGATTACTCGTACCACCAGACGTATTTAATTGGCTCGTGTGACAGCTGGTAGAGCAGCGTATTGGAATGTCTCGGAGGTGTTAAATGGCCACAAAATTACTCAACATTTTATTCACTAATCCGTATTTTATAAATTCCCCTGGTGCTCGCGGTTGGAGTTATATCGAGCTCCATTCCAATAGAAATGCATTTTTTTAACCCCTCCCATGTGGTATTTTAGTTTCTTGTATCCAAATGATCGCTATTCAATTACACTGCGAGAGCCACTCTTTCACGTTCCAGATCTCATATTTTTTTAAAAGTTTTTCCTTATCCAGTCCTAATTTGAAATCAATTCCTTCTAAGTTAATCATTTTGAGGATGATTAAAACGTAGCTGAGAGACAGTTTCATCATGTTTAAGCGTGTAAAAATCTAATCAAGCCAGCAAAGCTTGGGAGGCCGACACTTCCTGGAATGCATCAGCTCAATGGGAGTAGGAGCTTGCTTTACGAATCGCCTTCTCCATTGTTGCATTCGTCACTATGCTCGCATAAGGAAGGCTGTCTCGAAGGCAGGAGCCGTAAGGCAGAGATGTATTTGAGGTCCTGGGATGAATCTAAATGCGCTGATTATAAATGGGATCGTAATAAGATTTTTCGTCCGAGAAGAATTTTACAAGTCGTTGCCCCGTTGATTGGGTTATCACGATGGGTAATGCGCTCGCCGGTTGACCGGAAAGTCATGGATGTTGCGAAGTCCTCTGGTAGATCTCTTTCTTTTTCGAATTGACGATGGTACGTCACCTCAGACATTGGATCGCATTAACCCGAATTACTACCACCCCTAGGCGTTGTCCCTCGAGTCAAGTGTCTCACAGGACCGTGGGATTGGCTAATCCCCTTCAATTAGCCAACGCTTAAAAATAATTTTTGGTTTTTTAATAGCTTCGATTTTATCTATTTTTCAGTTTTGAGAAGTGGAAAGTAATCGCTAATTTTCAGGCTTTTCGCGTCGGAATGGAAATTGGTTCAATTATTTCTTGGAAAATACAAATTTTGCTGTCTTGAATTTTCGATAAACCTTCAGGAAACGGCCCTTAGCAAAGAAAATGTTCCCCTAGGTTCGTGATTCTCAGTTTATCCCGTTCGCTGATGTAGTGGTTTCTGAATAATCAGAAGATTCAATTTTGGGAATCGGATCCAAATTTGGAACTCGTTACCGTCTTTCACGTTTTCCTCACCGATTCCCGTAACGAAGACGTTAATCCTGTTCCGTGGTAGGGGGTACTGGCCTGATTAAACATTCATTTTTGTTGTTATTGTATGTCATTGGATATTTTCATTCAAAACCAGAGCTGTTTTTTTCATGTGGTTCTCGGCTGCATCATTTTAATTTGGCGGGGGGAAGGGAAAGATTTTTTTTAGAGAAGACCTAATTGGTATCGTTTCTCTTAACCACTCCCTTTCCTTTGGAAATTTCTTAAAATCACAGTAATAAACCCGAAGGTCGGTTTGGTAGTTGAGGTTAGGGCTCACCCAGAAATAACCCCAACGGCGTGAGAAATTCACACATCTGGGTAGGGTAGCCAGTTCCTCTCCCGGTGCCGCCTGTGATTTTCCAGGATGACCTGGTGACCCGAAAAATTGTTCACAGCTTGGGTGAAGCCGAGGGTGTCCAGAGGCGTCACATGGAATCGAACACGGTCCCTCGGGTTAGCAACACAGCGCTCTACCCACTGGACTACTGCGCCCCTTGGAAAATTCTTAAGCGTTTAAAAAAAATCGAATATTTTCAAAAGTACAGTTCTCACATTTATTTTCTTTAGTCGTACCATACAATTAAATATTATTTTTTTAATAAGTCATTAACTTGGTGGGGGTGGTAGATTTTCCCTTCCGTGCACCCCGCCCCTGAATGACGCCTCTGGTGAGCCTCCAGGATGACTGATTCAATTTTGTATCAGCGGATATGGTGCGACATTTTCATCTTCAGTCTCGGTATTTCCCAAGTCAATTAACCAATTGCGGAAGCGCACTATAGTCGTGCTCGTATCGTAAAACTTCACGTTCCGCTATTTGTCCGACAATATTGCGGAGCAGAATAGAATAATGAAATCAGTATGCACTTAGCCTTTCCGAGAGCCTGGTGAAATCATGCCCCAGTCCATCGGCCACGAAAATAAATTAAGATTTGTTTGTACATTTCGTACAGTATAAATGATAGTTGCGCTTATTTCGCAGCAAGACGAGTGATGTATGATCTCGGGTTTCTTTGTATGCGCATCAGGATGGGAATAAATGAGGTTAATACTGTCTCCGCGCCCCCCCCCCCTCCTTCCCCCGAGAATGTCTATGCACTCGACGAAACTTCCTTAAAGTAACGGATCTCGTGTGGCAAATTTAAATTATTTAAGATGTGCATGAAGTACTTCATTCACACAAATAGCACTCTTTCTTAAAAATGTGTTTTCCTATATGAGATTAGAAGCTTGGAGTGGAATACGAGCCGGTAGCTAGGTTATATATTATACATCATTTTCTCGGCTACCGTAGCGTGAATACTTTCGATTTATATCGGACGCCATTCCCTTTACGCAAACCATGCACGGTTTTTGCTATCAACGTTTGCATCACACAATTTTTTTTATCATTTACTTTTTTCGTTTGTGATATGAATTGAACCAGAGGCTGTGAAATCCTTTAATTTTAAAGCATGAAGGGCCCTCGCCGTGGATGAAGACGCGGTCCACTCCCGCTCCTTTTGGGTGCAGTGTGCGAATCATGTCAGCGTGTTTAATTGAATCAAATCTGATTGACGGTGGGCGGTATTGAAAGCACGCTTGTCGATCCGAACGCGGCGTATGTCTGTATCGTATTTCTCAGGCACTAAGACGGCATAGATTTTATGGTAATTTCCCAACTTAGAAATGGGTTTTCGATGTAAAAAATGTCAGGACAGCAAAAAGAATGTGCTGATTCAGGCCATCGAGTTTAAGATACCCCGATTCTGGAGATATCGGAGAGTTTAAAAAAATAATTGCGCCTTAGAATTGAATATACATTCTGTACGTAATCCACTGGCGTAGCCAGGAAACGACTGTGGGGTGGGCTTTTCATCCTGGGACATCCAGGTTAATCCGCAACCCGCATATCGTTCAATCTAGAGGTTATTTTCATGCTTCAAATAAATTAGTCGATGTTTTTTACGTGTGGCGTCCTGATTTCCCCTTATTTTTTTGTTGTCTTACTTTCTCCCCAAAATCTCTAATGTTTATAAAATCCATTTTTGCCTGCGGGGGGTAAGACGCCTTCTCTCTCTCCCTCCCCTTTTTGTCTACGCCAATGGGTAATCGACTGAAGGAAATTCAAACTCGCTTTATGCTACAGTTGAAGATAGAATTGGTTTTACCGTTTTCATGCCACGTCACGCAGTGGCGGACCTGGTTTTGGTGAAGTGAACCCGGCCAGGGTGCAAGGGTTGTATATACCCTTGCTCTCGACGATCCCGCCGATTGTGATTGGTGGAGGAGTGTAATCAACCCCCTTGCCGTTCGGTGACGTGAGCGCCGCTGATGGGGAATTACTGGCATTTGGAGGTCGACATGAATCGCATTCTGTTCGGGGATACTGGATATATATATATATTTTTTTTACGTGGGGCCGTGGATCGACCGAAATTGTATGGTCGGCCGCTATGGGAGCTCATCTGGCCGGAGTGGGGGGTGGGAAGGACGAAAGGGTAGGGGGTCATGGGATTCTTAAAAGAGTTCACGAAATAAAAGTATTCACGTGCCGGCTACGAAGTTAGCATAAGAGGTGGGTGTTGCATATGCACGCGCCCCGCCGACCTGAGGAATTTTCTGATGCTCGGGAAATGCTCTGAAATCATTAAATCCTTCGCATGGTTTTCACTTTTTAATGTCAAGATAATCCGTGATACACTCTTAAAATATTGCTGCCTGAGATTTGACCTGAAATAGTCGACTAATGGAAACTCGAACAAATGAAAAATGTCTGTATAATTTTAAATTTAAGTGCAACACAAAAGTTTAATGCGCATTTTAAAAGCATAGGAAGAAATATTGACTCGTTAAAATAATTTCTTCCTATTCTTCCTTCTATCAATTTGTATTTTCATAATTCGAGCTTTAAAGGAAACTTACTATTGAACTTTTAAATACATCTTGATGAACACACCCTGTTTTTGCTGCTTAAAACATCCAATATAATGGTTTCAGGTACAATATGTCAAAGTTCATGTTCACAAACTGGCAAGTATATTGTATACGTCCACCAAAATTTCCTTCAGGAACAACTAGGTTCAATGATTGGACATCATTTCCAGGTATAACATTTTACCATATATATTCCTATCCTCCCATTCGTTCTTGAGTGGAGGGAAAGGGTTGTGGAGAAGAGGAATGTAGAGGTCAAGGTGGTGTACGATGGAAGGTAGGGGGGAAGGAAAGGGTTCTCCTAGTAAGGCCATTAGGGGAGGTACGCATAATGTTTGGGTTTAGGTCTGTTTTTTCCCTAAAGGAAAGAGGGGTGCTTATCAAACAATATCCCATCTTCAAATTCCTCCTCATTTCCATCTCCTCTATGACTTGACGACCACCTTTCTCCCTTTTTCTGTGTAGTAACTCTGTGCTGAAATCTCTCCAGTGATTTTTTTTCCTCCCACAGGTGTTTGGCAAAGTGTGAGGTTACTTTTGAGAAAACTGCATTTGTGTTGACTAAACAGGAAAATGTTTTCAAGGTTTAAAATAAACACATTTAAACAAAATGTTTTACTCAGCAAAGTGGCATGTACCTAATTTTTATTAACAGTTATTATATTTTTTGGCATATTATAAAACCTTTGATTGAACTGTACATGATGAAGAGATCTGTTTTCTGTGACATGGTTTGCACTGTAGATGTGTTTGTTTTTCCCTCTTGTATTTGATGTTTTACCTTTAGTTTGGCAGAATGTGAAAATGCATTCAAGAGAATCAAATAAATTATAAATTTCAGAATGATCTTAACGGAGATTGTCATCTAAAATTTCATTGGTTGAATTAATTCTCACTGCCAATTACTATTAAACTTTGAAATACATTATTATGGATTTCTACTTTTGGATTCTGTAGCTATGTTCATTAATTAACCATTTTCATCCTTCTTCCAAAAAAGTGTGACGAAATTTTTTGGCTGTTTGGCTGGTTTGTAAATTTTGGTGTAAAGTATAGCCTTAGGTAGTAGTAGAGAAAGTATGGTCCTCCGATTATCTCAGTATGAGCTTTTCACATTAGCTCCTGAAGCATGATGTATCTTGAATTGTTGCAGAGCATTCTTGGTGAGTTCAACCGAGAACAGGAAGCATTTATCAAGGAGAAGCAGCGTGCTGGTGGGGGAGAAGGAATTTCAGACGGCACAACCCCAGCCCCATGGGTTGGATACCCCAATGAAGAGGCCCTCAAGGAGCAAATACTCTCCTTATCCACAGTGAGTGTTTCTAATCAGCCACTAATTTCCTGGCCATCCCTGCATTTTGTCAATATTTGTCCATGCCCTTCTCTTCTCCTAGTGGAGACAAATGAGAAGGATATTAAAATGTTGTGATGTGTTCATATAAGCCTTAGTTCTTGAAACGTAGAAAGGTACTAGGGTTAGATTTTCTATTTTATTTTTGGTACATCTCTCATCCTTTTTTTCTTAAGCTAGGATGGTATACTGATATTAGTGATACAATTGTTTATCTTAATTTCATAATTTTTATCCCTTTAAAATGAAGTTCAAATAAAATATCTGTAAGCAAAAATGTGAATAAGGTTATTTTGTTTCAAAGTTTATATATTTCATGGATTAAAATCACATGAAAGTCAGTCAACAGTATCTCCTTCAGCATATTAAGCAATACCTTAAGAGTTTCTTGTTTTTTGTATGCATACCTAGTTCGTTCGTGCTTAAAAATTGCATATTTGGAGTCTCCAATTCTGCATTTTACTTATTCTATTATTAGTATTCCTCTTGAATTATTCCCATTTATTCTTCCTTTCCTCATTGTTCTAAAGGGATTGTAATGCCTAAGTATGGGCACAGAGTAATGTAACATCTGTTGAGTTTATTCTTTACTCTTTGGTAAAGTATGAGTACGACCAACAAGTTTGTATTTAATTCTTTTTGATTTACTATTTTCTGGCTCTATATGTTTCATACAAACGTCTTTCTTCCACTCTTCATAGGACTTCTACATAATATATTCTCCATTCATTTAATCTGATTAAATTGTTACCTATGATTTTATTATTTAGCCAAGCCTAGAAATTCTGACTGCCTAGAGAATAAATCACACGTTTGGACTGCCAGAATGTTTGTGACTATAGTTCCAGAAGTTGAAAATTGAGATTTTGGAATGTTGTTCCCAACTTCTGAAATGAGCAGTATTTAGGATACTCCCTCATTTCAATTACAAAATGGTCATGTTTAGTTATCTTGTTTCTAAGTTGGAATTTTTGGCTCCAGGGATGGAGTTTTGATTACTTCATATGTATTACCTCAATGACATACTGTTGATGTACATCATTTTAGGAACGACGAACTTTTGTACGAAGTCCTCCACCAGGTGTAGAATTTCAGTTTGACTTGGAGTCATTCATGCCTGTGGCTCAAGCTACACTTGCTCAAGATCCAAACCTCCAACAAATGCGTTTTGAGCTTGTCCCAAAAGTGTAAGTAGCCAAATAGTTGTAATTTAAAATAATGTTAATGAAAATGACAATCAGGAAAGAAAATATTAATATTTTTGTCATGCTACTGCAAATAATTATTGTTTTTGTCAAAATTTATATGCATTTCTAGAAGCAATCTTTCTCTGATAAAGGTATGTGATGCATATTATTTTGCAAATTATATTATCACCACAAGAATGAAGTTTTGCCATCTCAAAAACTAGCAAGAAGCGTTCGCAAGTTCTAGAGAAATCTATTCTTTTTCATGAGTCTTTCTTTTTCCAAATCGCTGTGTTCATAATGCATATACTATGTTGAAAGCATATTCCTTTAAAGTATGCAGTTAAATCCACATTTTATGGATTAATTCAATAATATGGAAAATGGAAATAAATCAGTCAAGAGAAAATTGATATTGTTGTTTAAAAAACATCATGATGGGGTTGGCTGATTTTTTTGCAAATTATTCTATTACATTTTACCCTCAGAATGCTGTTGTTGTGCAGAATAATTGTGACAGAGGCCACATGAATTCATGAAATAAATCATATGATTTCAAAAATGGAAAATATATTCATTTATTAAGTGCATTTGAACTATATACCATCTTAAATGTGATACATAACTGTTTTCATCCTATACATATATGCATAAATGATTCAGTCATTTTAAATGGTTTAAAAAATATATATTTTGGTCATTCACGGTATTTCCTCATCAAGAATACATGATATATCCAAGGGAAGAGCACAAGGGGCTATGAAATAATGTGGTCTGTCATTTATGGAGTCAAAAGCTGTGTAAAGGTGAAACCCAGTGCCAAATAGGTAGACAATTGGGCTCTAGTCTGCATTCCACTGGCATTTGGGAAGAATTGAGTGAGTTCATGGAAAAAACCACCATTCACTTGCTATGCCCATTTTCTGTCGGAGACTTGAGGTGTGACCTAATTGAACACCCTTATTTCAGTTAACTGTAAGAGGCATTTTGAAGAGCTCTAGCCACTATCGCACAGGGATGTTGCCTGGTTCTGGAGGCCCACTCTATTCCCGAGTGTGGAAGTTTTATTAATTTCTTTTGATTGGAAAATTTTAAAATAGTAATTGCTCAGACTCATTCATTATAGTGCTTGTAAAATGCAGTATGCAAGCCTTTCAGTTTCTCAGTTACATGGTGCATAAATAACCACCTATTTGTTTTAATCTAATGTGATAATGATTAAAGAGCTTTCTAGAGGCTTCTTTAATGTCATCAGCTATTAACTTTCTTGATCATGTTCTTATTTTATAGAATAAGTGAAGAGAATTTTTGGCGTAACTACTTCTATCGAGTTGGTCTGATCAGGCAGTCCAGTGAGCTAACTTCAATGGCTGAAGAAGGAAATGCTGGTAATCTTTCTAGGGGAGCTTCAGAATCAGGTCCTGATGGTGCAGGTTAGATGCTGTTCCCTTTAAATTCATGTCATTTATGTGTTTTTTGTGCTCTAATGTCTTGCGTGGAGTCTAATTATAATAATCCTTTCTGAAGTGTTGATTAACCCAATTTTAATTCATCTAAGACTGTGCTGTTGGCAGGTTTTTAATACTGCATCAGGTCAGTAGAGTGGATTATAGCTTTTTAAGCATTTCATGTATCTCCATGTCTTATCTGTGTGATGAATACTATCCAAGTCATGGAATTCCTTGGATCGATTGAGAGAAAAGGGATACCATTTCATGTTCCCATTTATGAAATATCCCCTCATGTATGTGCATTGGTACTACGTTGAAAATTATTATTAAAATAGGTAATACATTAATTGCAAACCGTTAAAAAAAGAAAAATTTTATGGTAAAAATAATGCTATATTCTTTATATGGATTTTTTTTTACTATTATCTGTTAATTATGAAACTGACTTGTGACTGTCAGCCATAGCAAAGTTTATAAATGCCACCTCTAAAATTTTCATTTCAGAATAATACAAATGTACAAAGTAATTGGTTAAGTTGATGTTAGAAGAACGTTGAAGTAATTTTCTCTTTCTGAGATTTTTAGTGAAACATTCTATAGTTTTGTGTACATGACTTCTTTTATTAAATCCTTGTTTATATAGTATAATCAGACTCACTCTAAGCTAAAGTAGTGGACAAATATTTTTCTTTCACCTTTTTTTATATATTCATAGTAAAACTATTTTGTGTGATTCAAGGTAGTACGCTTAATCAAACAAAAATTTTTTGGAAAGTGCTATGAAAAATGTTTTCGAGTTAAACATATCCATTTCCAAACCATCTGTTTATAAGTTCCTTTCTTGATGAAGGGTTAAGTAAGGACATATTGCAATTCCAAAAAGTGTGTCCTTGCTTAACCTTTCATGATGAAAGAATTCCACCCAATCAAAATTGAAACGATTTTTTGTACCTTTTTGAATTAATTAAATTTCATTAGTCTTGCATCATCTCAACATTTTGACTAACTCTTCACAGGTTGCATTTTGTTGCTTGCTTAAAACATTTTGAAGCACCACTACATCAGATTGTTCTGCTTATGCATATGTTTGGTGCAATGGGTTTGAGGGTATGTGCTTCCTTCAGAGCCTCATCGTGAGAGCTTTGAAGTGTATTGACACGGGATTAAGGACAGTAAAAAGGTGCTTTCTTGCAACTTTCAATGAATGGTGGAACAAGTGCCTGATAAATTTTCACAATTCATTAGGCAAAATGTCATCTTAAGAATTTAAACATTCATTTTGCAGGCTTAAGAATAATTTTGACTCTTATTTATTGGTTTACGTTAGGTGGTGTGATTGTGATTACATATTTTCTTTCTTGAAGTATAGTCAACTTAATTGTAACTTTTTGAAAACATTTGTGCACATTTCCTTGAAAAACTATCTACTTCTGAAATTTGCCATCACGCTATTTCATATTCATCTTCATAAACAAGAACATAAGAATAGTAAAGAAACATTCCAGATTGCAGAGATACAATTTTAGGGAATGAAGGAGTATTTCTATGTTCATAAATATAGTAGGATGCCAATATATAAATTTTGGGAAGCCATTTGAATTATAACAGTATATATTTTTCCCCAAATAACCTCGATATGAGTCTTATGGAGAACTAGTAGGTTGATCCGGTATAACTTATTCTGGATGATCATCACCGTCGTCAGTATTTCGATCCTAAGATTGGTTTACTGCAGCCCTCCATTTTTCTTCTATTCAGTCTTAATTCCCTCACCCCCTGATAACTCCTCTGTTTTACGCCCTTCTTAATTTGTCATATGTATATTCTGGTTGATAAACGTGAAATCGTGCCAGTTCCGAATTCTTCCATGGTTCGGCAAACCTTCAAAGGTCCATCACAGGTCCTAACCTTGTTTTTGAGAATGTTGCCATTATTCAAAACATGCAGACTGGTACTTCGTCATTATTTGCTGTTTTCCAAGTATAGTGGAGTCCATGGCAATTTAACATTGTACAGAAATTCCTGCTTCCAAGATATTCTTGTTCACTCTCTCCTACACTGTATGCACCACTATGATTTTACTCCAAGCTCACTCCAAGTGTGCCAGAAGTTTTCAGTTTTTTCATTTTGTTTTATGAGTAAACAGCTGATTTTGGAAATAATTTTTATTACCAGAAATCATATTTGTGCTCATCTACCAAATTTGTGCTGGCATGGCTGGTTGGGTGGTGGTGGTAATATGCCCACCTGTTAACCCAAAGATTACAGGTTCAGGTCCTGCATCAAGCATGGGTGTTGTGGCATCTCCGATGGCTTGGCTCCTCAAAAACCTGATGACAAGCCAAGCCAAGTCAAATGGAATTAATCGAAGAGTAAAATAAAAATTGATTGTTTTTGTCCAATTTAATGATCCTACTGCAGCAAATTAATCAGATATTTAAAATACCCATCTATTAATGTTCGGCCATTTAGTTAGATGCAAACAGAGAATGTGGTAAAATCTTTTACAGGCTTTTACAGTAAATGATGAATACATCAGTTTATTCTCCATTAGAAAAACTTGTTTTTTTGTGTTTATTTTTGGAAAATTTGGATATTATTTGACTGGGTGTATTATGTAAAGATAATTTCTTTTAATTTTTTAGATTTTTGAAGATATGATTTTATATTTAGTTTTCAATCGTGGATTTCGTTTTCTTATTACCACTGTGTAATTTTGTCATGATTCACGTTTAAGTACAAGGTAGCATTTCATGTGCTTTTAAAATTTCTTTTTTTTATTTATATTTGTTACTTGAAGACATTAATTTTTTTTGTTTTTTTTTTCTTTTCATGTTATGAATGGTGTCATATATCTCCAATTAGCTGTTGAAAGTAATTTAGAAGTAGGCACTGTAGTTGTACACCATCAGCCAACACATTCTGAATTTGTATCAGACACAATTGCAGGCCACGCACCGCATGAGATAGAGGAGGTAAGGCAGGATGTGGAGAAACTTGGGTTGAGTCAAAAGAAGACCAAGGCGGAGGATAAATCCTCGGGCGATACTGAAGGACCACATGGTGGGTGTCCATGAGTTGCATTGTGAGGATACACGAAAAGAGATTTTAATTTTCACATAACCAGCTAAGTTATTTGCATTTTTAATGAATTACATATTTTGATAATAGATGCATAATGCTCTTTTAATGATTATATTATTTAACTTAAAGCTGTGATATTATAATGCTGTGACTGTAATATACGTTTTCATGA
This sequence comes from Calopteryx splendens, assembly GCA_002093875.1. Classification (NCBI taxonomy): domain Eukaryota; kingdom Metazoa; phylum Arthropoda; class Insecta; order Odonata; family Calopterygidae; genus Calopteryx; species Calopteryx splendens. The sequence goes on along the minus strand of LYUA01001684.1, from coordinate 137,605 downwards.
CGCTGTTTATTTTTTACTCCATGATGGTATGCATATGGTGTATGCAGATGTTTTTTTTAACTGAGAAGATGAGGGAATTTTTTAAAATCCATTGAAAAGATCAAATCAGAATTTTTAGGAAACATTTTTCTGGCTTGCAGCACTCAGACTCGTTTATTTCATTAAGTGATAAGGATGCATTGGTTGACCACAGAAATATTTCTGATTGCAATTTCCTCTGATAATATGTTAGTTTATTTATTGCCAGCCCATACATTATTGCAGGAATATATAAGTTATATCCCACAAAGGAGGATCCCACATGTTAGGCATTTCTGAAGCATCAAGTTGTCGTGAAAGTTCTTAGATTTTCTCTGTGAGGATGATCTGCATTTGTCACTTTCGGGAGCAGCTGTGTGTGGTGCCTTGTCGACCAAGCTTTGGCGGCCTTTGCAGGTCGCATCATCAAGGTGATTATTATATATTATTACTATAATCACCCTGATGATGCGACCCCCAAAGGCCACGAAAGCTTGGTCGACAAGGCACCACACGCTGCTGCTCCCGAAAGCGACAAATGCACATCAAGTTGTCGTTTTGCAAGCAAGAAACTGAAACCAATTACTAGTCTCTTCAAGTTATGGTATGCTGAGGGCATATTCTCCAATGTTTAATGTTCATATAAGTCTTCATCTAAGTCTCTGCATTCAAATTACCTTGCACAATATTATATTCATGCAAATGGCACTTTTTTCTTTATAGCTTTACAGTTAGTGTTGCATAAACCTAATGTTGTGATTGCCAGTGGATGATATTTAATAGAGATGATAGTGGGTGGAATATCAGGGAGTGGAAGGCATACTCTTTGTGCTGTGGAAATAGTTATATTCTTTTTTAGTCCAAGTTTATTTTGGTAATTCCTTGCATTCAAACCTGCCATTTCAATATAAAGATATATAGTGTTTCTAAAAATGTACTAAGAGGTGATAAGAAATTGAATTTGGCAGCTATTTTGGTTTGGTTGAAAGGGTGACTTTGAATAAGATGTGGCTAAGGGTTGAGAGAGTGATATTAATGAGATTTACAAATTGGGCTTCATTCCAAAACATAGGCAAATAAATAATATCATTATAAAAAATAGGTTAATCATGTATAATAACAACAGAACCTATTGCTAAATGCATACACTGCTTTCACTGCCATGAGCTCATTAGTATACTTCATGTGCTGGTAAAAGTTAAAACGATTATTTTTTTGCAGAAAAATATAATAAAGTTTTTAAATAGTATGTCTAATTATTTGGCGTCACTCAGCATCTATCAATCTCATCAGAGAGTGCTTTCAGATGATTATCTGCCGAATTTCACAAAAAGGAGCTTTTCAGAACTGATTTTGGTACTTAAACGACATACATCTATGTCATAAATCAAGGACACAACGAATTGTTTGCTTGGAAATCTTTTATGAATGTTTCAGTTAATCCACATATGTCCATGTAGAGGCCAGGTCAGGGGATCTTCAAGTTTCATCTTCTGACATGGGGGTAGCTGGCCTGTAATCCCTTCGCTTTTTAGTGTTGTATTAGAAGTATTGGGTTAGAAACCTGTCTCCCCAGAATATCTTTTGCTGTAATCTCCCAGGTTTCCCATACTTAGATAATCCCATTGTTAACCCCTTTAGATGTGTCCATCGTTTGAATATTCATTGTATTTTTACTTTGAGAAGCATTTATTTGCACATTAATGTTGGATTATTTTTTTGTGGCGTTGTTACATTGACTTTATATTTATATACTGTTTTTCTTATATTATTCCTTCATTGTAAAGGCTAAGCTGGAGAAAAGATATTTTATTTTCTTAAGTTGTTAATATATTTTTTCTCTTGAAGAAAATTTAATTTTTTTATTGGTTCACCATTTTAATCTAGAGAAAGACTCATTTGTGCAGATTGTTCATTAAAATTAGGTTTCCAACTATGCATTATTAATTTGTTTTGTAGCTAAATGTAATATAAATGCTAATTAAAATTTTTTTCTTTGCCCAATAATTCTAACTAGTTTATTTTTTAATGGCAATTTCCTCTCCGTCCCTGAATTTATTGAGCAAATATTGATATTTTCATTCATTTTAGCTACAGATGGGGAAGTGAGGTATCTACTCCAATACAACATTCTAATTATCCTTTGTTCTGTATTTTACAGTTAATAAACTGTAACAAATACAATTAAAGAAGGCATTTCATTTTGCTAGAGGTAGGCAGGCTATGATTATCGAATTTCAGGAGCAAAGAGGTAATGGGAAAAAATGGGATACTCATGCATATTTAAAAAAAAACTGCCTGACTTTGCAGGTAAAACGAAAAAGCATTTCAGGGTGAGCCATCTCCAGAAATCCCCCAGAACACACATTTTTAAAATTTTCAGTTGGAATATTTTTAATGATGACTATTGCGGTAAATTTAAGAGTGATGATAGGTGTTGTATTTTACTTTAATTTTTACATTTACATCCCAAATTATAATAAAATACAACTGTTGTATTTTCTTTCATGAAAATACTGTGGTATTTTTTTCATGGAAATACTGTGGTATTTCAAGGTTATGTTTTGCTCCTTCTTCCAAAATTTTAATGTATGGATAGACATTCATGCAATCTAAAGTCTTGCCTCATTCATACCATCTTGTATTGCATCATTTATTATAAGTTTGTGTTGAAAAGGATTTTGCCAGGGTTTTATAAATAATGTTATTTTACATCCTGCTTAACTATAGCTTAAAACAGAGCTACACAGTGCAGTCCAAAAGTTCTCAGACTAAGGCAATGAAATATTAAATAAAAAGGTGGGTATTTTTTTTCTATGTTTTCAAAAAAAGGTCCATTAGAGGTATAACACATGTTAGTATGTGGTTCCGACTTCATGTGACTGGAAATGTCTTCTGTAGAAATCTTGTTAAGCTGGTCAGCCAATGCTTTCTAAATCTCTTCAATTGTATTAAACCCCTGCACCCTTCAGTTGCAATTGCCTTTTGGAACTAGGAAGTAATCATCAGTTCAACTTGTTGTAGATGACCATTGCAATCATCATCCTGAATCCTTACACTGTAGAAACCATTTGTGCCACCACAAGCTTTCCGTGTCAGGTAAATGGTCTTGGTAGTTGAATAATAGAGTTTACATCAAGATTTATTTGCCATATGTTATTTTCCCTTTACATGCATATCATGACATTGATGAGTAACAACAATATTTATTTCAAGATTTTCTGCAACAAAAACTGCAGCACACCATCACCAATTTGCATTCTTGTCAGAAATACTTTCAGCTACATATTTCCATCAAGCTCCTGGATGATGTTAGTAGGGAAGCTGTAAAAAAAATGTAATCCAGGAACTTTTAGACGACCCTGCATAAATTTTCAAATGACAATAGCATGCTATCCTTTCATTATTTTTAGTATATGTATTGAGTCATTAATTATCACAGCATGTGGGCAAACTCATGAAGTTATGGAAATACTAGTTAAGAGCACTTCACTTGCTGTAAAATATCAACTGTTAAAAAATAGACGATTTGCACAATTTGAAATGATTTTTATCTGCAGTGCATTTCAGTCTTCCACTACACAATGACTCCTCAGATATGCACTCAACAATCCCATTCTAAAAGGCAATGTTTAAAACCAAATGTATTAGGTTGCAACTCTAAAGGAATAATCACTTTACATACTTTGGTATTTTTTGCATTGATAATACAATTGGTTGTGTGCTCTTAATCTGCTTGCATTATATGAAATGTAGACTTGAAATCATACAGCCCATGATCTTCTGTTGTTTTTCAGCTAATCTCTTAAACAGCTGATTTAATTTTATATTCATTTTGAACTGGAATTAAATATCTTACCTAGGTATATCCTTTTTCTCTATGTAATTCAGTTTTTTATTTCTATAAAGTAACTTTTTAGGGAAAGAAAACCTTCAAGTGTGGCAATGAGTTCTCGTCAAGGTTACTCTATGAGAGTTACTTTTTTTGAGCAGTGACTGAAATACATCAAAGTTACTAAGACAAAACTGTTTGGTGCTAGTTTTTTTTCGTCATATATCCTAGATGAATAGAATAATGACCAGGAGGGTCTGATGGGAAATGCACCCAACTGCTTATGTAAAAGTTTCAGATTCATGTAAATAGTGACTCAGGAATGAGCATTGTGCATATCTGGTGGTTTGAATGCATAATGGGAAATCCATCAACAAAGTAACAGCTAGAGTTAACCAAATTTCAATTGACATGTAATCCTTCAGCTGCTTCCATATTACTGCGAGTACATTTTCGAAAACTTATCCAATATCTTCTTTCTCATAGGACACTGCTGATTTCAGACAACTAAGGGATATGAAAGTATGGCAATGGAATTTTGCTAAACCTAACCCTTGTTCCTCTATGCTCTACTGACTTTTTTACACTTTGTCTCTCACTCATGCATAATATTCTAATGAAAATAAACAAACCTACTGTAACTCTTACCAAGGTAAACATATAACTGGATGTGATTTAGTAATTTTTTTGATTACATGAATGTCTGAGTTTAGAAGACTTGTATATTTGAGAAAACCTTTAGATAAATTATTTACTTTAAGTTTAAATACCAATGTGTTGGTCTTTTAAAAGCGGTATATGGTAGAATTGCACATCTGGAGAAAAATCCACCTCAACTCAATAAGTTTTGATATTTGATTAATTTCTACATTATTTCCAGTCTAGTTTTACCTTGAAAAACTATTAAACTATAAAAACTAACCTCTTTCCCAATGTCATTACCATTCTTCTTTTAAGAAAGTGAACATAGAACCGGACTTATTTTGCATGGTGACAATTGAAGCTTAATAATAATCAGGTGCATCACATGAAATAGTGATGTCTTGGCTGCAACCTTATCTTATCACGTAATTGGCTAATTCAGCCTGAATCTTGTCTTCGTTTCCAATTGCAATGACCACTTATGAAATGTGCACTTTTCACAATTAATGTAATGAATTCTGGATAAACTTAGAAAACCTTATAAAGGTAAGTCAGTGTGATGCTGCTTATGCATTGAATTTAATCATGGGAAGAAGAAATCAAGAAATGAAAGTGTGATGAAATCACTTTTTCCGCACTAAGAATTGATGTATTCATTCACTGTATTTTGAATTGAAACACACCCTTTGAACTAATAATTCTGTATGTAAATTTAACGAAAGCATGCAAGTAAGCCAAGGCCACTATTTGCTGTGGGGTTAGATATTTTTTCAAATGCTCCATCATAATTTTTTAAATTGAAATTGACTAATATAGAACCCAGTTATCCCAAAGTGGTTAATATTATAGGAACTGGTTAATTACTCATGTATAATTTGAAACTCTGAAAATTATGTTTGGGTCATAAATGAAACCCAACCCAAGAAATGGATTGAGTTTAATAATGCAAATTTGGGTCTTGGTTTTCAATGAAAGTTGGCATTAAGGATATGGCTTTTTTCCAAGATATTTTAATTATGTTGAATATAATTAACGTCACAAAAGTAGATCTGGTGGGGAGCCTGTTTTGGGGTTTTCATGTTTCTGCTGATGGCATGCTGCTTACATTAAAAACCTGCATAAAGTGAGAATCTGAATCCATTCAAATTTTGTATTCATATGTTTGTTAGGAGTTTATAATTTCAGTTAACATGAAAGAGTATTTGAAGAACCATAGGCGTTCTGCAAGCATTACCATTAGCACATTCAGCACTGATGATGTGTGTCATGAGTGCTTTCCCACTGAAGCTGATGGGCTGCATGTGTCACCACTCCCCACAAAGTAATAACTCTGCAATAATATCTTTTGGGAAATACCAAAGAAATGTCGGGTTCAGGCTCTAGAAGTCCAGAGGGCATGTATTTTTTAGCCATTCAATTTTTAAATCTCCATCTTGAGTAATCCCAGATTCAAGTCATGTGAGATGCCTTCTTCTTCATCTCCTTATCTGAGGATTATGGTCTTACATGGCTGAGCAGAGCAGTGGTTCCCATCAGGCGTGATACTGGGGTAATTTTTGGTAGAAAGAAGTGAATGGGGATGCATCTAGGAGGTGGAGGGGATTATGCTGACATTCGGAGGAGGATACCATTTGCTCCCATGACTGCACCACTGCCCACCACCTTGCCTTTTTCAAAATGATGTAATTTTCTGACATCCCATCACATTATGGCCAATTGAAACTATCCAAGAGAAGTGAAATGTGGGAAATTTACTATTAGTGAAATAGAATGAAGTGGACTGCAGTGAAGCCAAGCTCAAGTATACGATTCCTTTTTATTTTGAGTGAAGATCAGTCAGAATCTTAGCAAGCAAGCTATGTGGCATTTGTGTGTTATTGCACAGTTAATTCCGTAATTTATACATTCATTTTTGAATTTGTTCACTTCCAAATCTAATGGTCTGTCCCAGCAAAAAAATCACTGCATATGCCTATGTGAAAAACAAATAAACTCATACATATGTTTCCTATGCAAGCATTGAATGGTACTCCCTTTCTCAGGTTTTTAACAGTAATATTAATCTATCACATTTGGAAAAGGCTCTGCATTAACCAATGATTGCACGCACTGACAAAATTCTTTTAATGTAGTACATATCACATGCTTCCTTTTACTGTGTTCATAATTGCTAATAATGTTTATGTTACAAAAGAGTGGTGTCCAACCGTGATGAATTTTTAAATTTTGCTGAACACTTCAATCCTTTCAGCAGCCACATGACATGGAAAATATATTTAGTTCTGAGGTAAAATAAAAAATTGTTTGGCCACTCCTATATTCGCTATTGGAAATCCTCCCTCTTGTAGATGTTATTATAATTGTTAACTATTTATAATTAATTCTATGTATGAGTTCTTAAAGTGTAATTAGCAGGCTACATACCCCTTCATCTACCACTTAATTGCTCAAGAGTGATTTATTCTACACACAACTAGTAGCCATGACTTCAAATTTGATAAATGAAATTATTTGAGCTTGGTAAATATGATAGAGATATGCACCATAT
>LYUA01001684.1:104551-130540 GCA_002093875.1 Calopteryx splendens | reverse complement strand
TATCTCACATTCCATAAATGCACTTTCTATCTCAACTTAATATCGGATAATTTTTTCCTAATTAATTTTTTCAAATCTTTTGACTAAATTTGTATTGACTGATTAAAAAAAATTTTTTTGCTTACCAGTAGCCTCATATTTCCATTTCTTCTAAATATTCGGAGAATGCCTGCACACTTAATCCAGTATTACCAAATGATATTGGAAAATTGGAAATTTCAATGTAAAAAATTAAACCATGTCCTCATAATTTAGTTTAAGGTATTTGCATGTGAACCAAGATACAATGAAATGATATAAAATTCTTGAAATTGTTAGGAGATTAGGAAGATACAGCAAGAGGAAATATTTTTTTAATTCCCATTATTCTTGTGTCTTATATCTATCGATTTTAAAAATCAAAATTCTGATAAGAAACAATTTGAATCATTAAATTAACAATATATACCTACATTTGTTAGGTGCTAAAAGTAGCATACATTGAAAGCACTGATAAAGAATACATAAGTGTATATTTTCTACCCACATTGATTTTGTACAATTTAGAAGTGTTTGCTTTATAGATTCCTGCTAGCTCTTTGAATTCCTTCATTCTTTAGAATGTGGCTTTATCGATATTAGATCATCATAAAGTGTAACCAACTAGGTAATTGGTCACCCAATGATTTCATATGCACAAATTATTCAATAAGTACTGAATATGGGTAAAATATTTTGCTTTTATATTAGTGTTTGTTCTTCCATGTTTTATCCTGTGGCAATACTATTGAATATTATGAACAATTTTCTGTAGCATGCAATAGTTTTAAAATAAACTTTTTTTGCTCACTGATATAAATGGCAATAGAGCATGAGAATTCTGAGTTACTGGTTGGACATCTCTGATCTAATTACTGATCATCATGTAGTATCAGCTTCAGTTTAGCCTCCTGAGTATGTGTCTATGATTATCCTCTGAAACATGGATGTCGAGACTAGTGCATACCTATTAATAGGAACTTACTATTCCAGAAACATATTCAATTGAATTATCAATGGTTTATGATAGAATTCTCAAAAGTATATTTGGTTGTTGTAATTCACTTATGAAATTATTGCACCGGTGGCAACAATTTGATTTTTATGTTTTTCCATCACTTTCTTAATTTGATGATAACTGTATCCCTTGACTTATTGACATGCCAGCTCATCCTGTGGTCAGTGCTTTCAATGAGCTTCTTTTGTTTTGTGATAGACATTTTCATTGATAATCTTTGCTAAGTTAAATTTACTATTTTATTTTGGGTCTGTATTATTTTAATGCCGTATTCCAAGTGGGAACCAATATAATTTTAATTATACAATGCCAATCGTAAATTAACTGGTCAATATTGCTCTCATCTATGTTATAAATGCCCATGATTCACTAAAACATTTCCTAGTGTTTGACCACAATGTTATTTTATGCCTGTGACTCATAAGTGATATCCAGGAAAGTTGTACTGGATCGTCACATACTTCCCAAGTGGATTCATATTTCATGAGGCTGGAGTTCTTTATATTCTGTATTGTTAAACTTCACATTTTTATCACCAAAATTTTCATTATAGTGACTTTTGTCCTACTTATTTCTATTCAATTGTGGTAATATTTGTATTGTGTCATATTAAATATTGTGCCATCACATTCCATCATCTAGCTTTTTTATCACCAGGTACTTTGTAATTTATGAACATGTAACAAATGCCAATTTTTTTTCCCCTGTGATATTATAAGGCTTTTAACAATGAATTAAATTTCCTGCTGAGCTGTGGATGTAGGTTGAAAACCCATGAGAAACAGCAAAATAAAACTGCTTCAGAGAGGAAGAAAGTTTAATTGCCATTATTTTCAAGACACTATAAATATTATTAAATGTTTTGATAACTCACTGCTAATAATTTTATTGCTCATATCACTTCAAAGGTTCAGAACTCAAGCAGCAAGAAGTCATTTATTAATTTATTAAAAGTGTTGAATTGACCTAAAAAAATTAACCGACTATGTGGATTAAAATTGGCATCTAATTCTAATTATATGAGTACTTAGTAGAATTACATTCATCTTCATTTTGAATTTCTAAGGTGTTTATTTCTTAAAAGTAAAATCAAAACTGATATTTTAGTGAAGTGATGAAAGATGCACCAGATAAGGAGTTTTAATCATAAAAAATAATAGCAACTTTGATGTAGATGTCTTGAAGTTCATGATACATTTTTGAATTAACCTTAATGAAATATTTTAATAACTTTCCCATAAGTGGATAGTGTCAATATCCAGGCACAATAATTTTAACAAACTGAAATAGTTGAAACCTTTTTATGCAATTATGATGATTGTTTTTCTATGTCACATACTTTCCCTCAAAAGCAGTTTTAGATTATTTCCACACCTTGTAAACAAAAGACCATCAGCCATTTGCCAATTCTGGGATAAATTTATCAAATCAAGTGAAATGCACTGCTAGTATATTAATTTATAGTGCTATGGAGTTCATGTTAGCATCGACCATATTAATTTTTCCTGTTGTCCAGCTGAAGTGCATACCTATATCATGCAATTTCATTTTGCTTCATTGATGTGTTAATTGGCTATATATGAAATAAAAACATTGTAAGTTTTCACATTATTTTGTAATACATAAAATCAGACCATGGTTATGCCAGTAAAGATCAAACCATGGTCAGTGTCTACTAAACATTTGTGTGAAAACTAACAAGTTTCTAAATTATATTTTTGTGAATATAACAAGTTTTTGCCAATTTACGCCTAAAGCTCTCTATTATACTGTATAAAAATGTGAGGGAATATAGAGTTTATTGCATTTGCGAGACATTAACAACCAGGAATTTTGCCACAGTTTTTTCCTTCCATGTCATTCACTGAACATGTTTTAAATTTGGATTAGCATCCTTTTCTAAAATTGATACAACTTGCCCCCTCCACAACTTCAAGCGATGTTTTAAGGCTGTGGGATCTAGTTATAAAAAATCCTTATATGCAATAGAATGAATGACCAGTGTTAATTTCTGTTATGAAGTTCCTATTCAGAAATGGTTGCATGTGCTCAATATCTTTCTATTATTCTGTAATATTCTGGTGGTATGACTAGTTAATTGTTCTTAGCTTAGATTTTGTGTACTTAAAATTAACGATGTTTCCAGTGTTTGGCGGCATACTAATAGAAATTTTGTCCTCATATCTCAAGACTTATGTCACAGCATCCTGAAATGTAATCACACATACCGTAGCATTGTTTTTTCATTCTGCTTAACCTCAAGATTGTGCACTGGTACTCCATTTTTAAGCTAAAAGGTTGGTGGTTGATTTTTCAAATATCTTCTTCTCTTTTCGTGGCTCCTCCCTTCTCTAACAGTCTAAAGAAGAACAAGCAAACAAAAGCACACCGGAGCATATACAAGGCTTCTCCTCTCAGCCCCCTTTTTACCTCCCTCTTCCTTCCTAGTTCAACTTGCCCATTTCCTTACCTATTGTAACCCTATACCATCATAAAATCACCTGCCTTTTTTCTAATTACACCACTTGTCACCCTGATGTTTTGCATTACCTCTTTGGAGCTTTCTTCCCAGCATTGAGACTTTATTACTAACGTCACCAAAATCCCTAATGCATGTTTTCTTGATTTATTTGAAATTAATTTTTTATCATTAATCTGTACCCAACAGATATTTACTGGAATGTGTTACATGTGAAGCACATGGTCTTTGCATTGTGGATACGAATGAATAATTTGAAAAAAAAATTGCATGACTATTGAAACACTAATAAATAACATTTCTTGATTCCAAAAAGAACTACTTGGTCACTTTTCTCAATGTAAATATTAACCTTGAAATTGAAATACTGTATTTGATTCTCATACATTTTAGGAAATGGGGTTGAAGCTAAAAGCCTGATATACTAGGATTACTAGAAACACATATAGTGGAGTAATGGTTGATCTTGTCAGGATATTAATCAACATTTAAGACAATACTTTGGCACTGTGCAGTACAGGAGAAGTTAGTCGGAAATGGAAGCCAAGCTTAGTTTTGATGATTAGATTACAGTTCTACAGGGAAAGGAATTTTGAAACTATATGGCTCTGTCGTCTTTGATACTGAGATAAGTCCACCAATCATCTCATTTTAACATCCATACACTGAATGAGGCACTGGTCGCAGTATTCCAGAATAAGGTCCCTCAATAATCTCATTGGAAGTTTCTGTGTAATATAGCTTTACTTACCCGATACCCCCCCCCAATCAGAAGCACTTATATTTCACTAATCTTAGTACTCCTTCTAAGTTCCTCAACCACCACTATTTAATTTGAACAACTCCTGTAAACTCTGCATTCCACCAAAGTCTCACCATCTCGTCTCATGGCAGACAGACAGTGCACACTCCCCACCGCCCACCCCAACCCCGTCGTACACCCTTTAAAACACATGTTTATTTTAGTTGGCCTCTTTTTCACATGAGTTCCGATTTTTCTCTCTCTTTCTCTCACTCCTCACTCACCAACTCCAATCCTCTCCTTTTCTCCATTCTCCTTATCACCACCGGCATGCGGATTGTTCCTCTTCCCTTTACTGATGGCAACGCAGCAGGTGTGGAAGACTGGGAAAAGGAACTCCAAGCAGAGCTCCAAGAATTTGAGATTGTTGATAGCAAGGTTGGTGGCCAACACAAGAGCAATGATCATGATCTGGAAGATGAAATCCAGGAAATGCTTGATGCAGAAGATGAAGAGGACTACAAGTGAAAGGTGGTCACTCCCAGTGCACTGCAGTAACTCCATTCGGAGCACCTTATAATCTCGAACGACATAAGTCATATAGTTGAGGGGAGATATGTTATGGGAAAAGTTAAAAAGAATGAATATGATGTAAAAATTGTTATTTTTCATTCATTATTCCTATCATCTGTCCTTGGCTGTTGACTTGATGGAATAAATTAAATTTCCATCAAAAAGTGCATATATGAAGTTTTTCTTTGAGTGATATTTTTTACATGTTACATTCCAATATTAACCATGAAGATTAATTATTGGTGTTGTCTATTTAACTTTTATTTTTATCAAAACCACTTATGATCCTTCCATTCGTAATACTTGTATGGTAATCATTGGTAGGTGGAATCCAATATTGTTGACTTAGAAGTCAACAAATTGAGAAAACTATATATTGTATTATACTGTCTGTTCTGACATGAGGTTAACTATTTATCTTTAAAGGTATTTATGATAGACAAAATATGGATGGTAGGTTAAAATGTATATACCAGATTAAATATAAAATATTTCAAAACTGTACATTTTCTGTATCAAGATTGTTAACTAGATAATTTTTCAGCATTGATGTAAAAATGTCATGAACTTCCATCTTCAAACTGTGTTCCTGAATATGTGCTGTGTCATCAGAAACATTCACATGCACAAAACATGGTTGATTGTCACTCATAGCTCTGTTTTGTCTTTGTGTGTATCATATTTGGGAAAAAATGGTTGTTTGATCAGAAAAAATAGATAGCATGAATAACTTTTGTATATTGGGAAGAGATTCTGTTTTATATTTTGCAGGAGTATTTTTCAATCAGTCTTTCAATGGTGGTATTCTAAGTTTGGAGATATTATCTGTAACTACTACCCTAAGGATTTATTTGAAATTTCTTTATTTTTAGATGAACATATATTTTCCTTTTGAAGAGAAATAATTTTTATATTGAAGAAATGTGCCCACAAAGTGTTAGCTTGTATGCATTATACTAAATTCTGTACAAGTACGTATTATTTTTTTCTACTTCTTATTTGTAAAAAGACACAAATATTGCTCCACTTACTCTATTCAAAATAGGTCACGGGAGCAAGTGAACAGTTTGATAAGAAGAATCACTTTTTCCTAAACAAGAGATTCATTCTGGTTTTCATTTATAACTGTGTGGATGTTTGTAAATAAAAGTAGAAAACTCACTGTATAGCTTTTCCCCAATATTCTTTAATATATAAAGCACAGAAGTCTTGAGTGCCTGATATTCATACATTAAGATGACTATCAAAATTGGATGATACTTTGACATTAGTGAAAAACATGACCTGTGAGCATAAAGATACAAAAATTCTAAAAAATGTATTTATGAAATTAAACCCAATTGATATTCATTTTCATGTGAGCTGGAGCTGAGGTCAATCCATTTTTGCTTCAGTTACAGTTGGTAAAACTTAGTTCTCAAGTAGAAATGTAAAGTGTTGAAACACATTAATGTGATACACTTGGTGTACGTGACAAAAATAAAAAACTGCCAGCTTAAAGCAAAATATGTGTATTTATTATTGTTACAATACAAACTGTATAACAAGAATAAACATTTAATTCAACAACTTTCTAGTAATAGACAAATCAAATATCCAGTTTCTACAGGCACAACAACCTTTCAGTCTAGCTAGTGCAGCAAAACTTATCTACATATTGAGTATATCAAGTTTCAATTACAGTAACAAATTGGTGCCATTTTATTGATGAAAACTTTCAGTATACTAGCGTACCTTGAGTATGTTACCTTCAGCCCTCATAAAGAAAATTATTACAAAAACATAAATCCTAGTATTTGTACTAATGTACACACAAATTCAAATTATACTAGTTGTGCACATGATTTCCTAAAAGTGTTAGAATTCCTGCTTGTCTTCATTTACTGAAAATTTCTCTGTTAAAGTGTTATCAACACAGGATAGTAAGGAATGGAGCTTAACCACAAGAGCTACAAACATTCTCAAGTACTATATACATATTAAAATCGTACATTCCAGTGATATCAGATTCAATCCAGAGATCCATTGTCTGTACTCATATGGCATTTTATCATGGTTTCTGTTGTATGATGCACTATAACTTTATTTATAACCCCCAAGCTAAACAATTTTCAGGGCCCTATGTTCTTGTTCCTCAACCCTTTTGCTGCCAGGCCCTTGAAGGTAGACTGAGCAAAAATAGCCAAGCCCATGCCTTGAAATCAGAAAAAAATCTTGTTTTCACATCAATTTAAGAATGTCATCTTAATTAATGATGCTCGTATTTATGCCAATGTTGATGATATTTTTGGGGTTAAATGGGGATTAACCCTTGTTTATTGACTAATTCAATATTTAGGTCCATGACTCGATAGTAAACCAAATGAGTCAATAGATCAGCCTGTGGCAGTTTTCGCACAACCAGTGTGGGCCAATAGATCGGCCCACTGGCAGTAAAAGGGTTAAAAATTTAATTTTTCTCCAATCCAAGAATGAATTTAATAAAATAACATTAAATTTACAGTTTTTTAACAGTTACCGCAATTAAAATTCCTAGTGTAAGATAAATTCATTACAAAATCAATGCGCTACATAAGTATTCAACTCAAGCATGAATATGGTTGGCAGACATCCCCGAAATCCTTGGCATGTCCTAGAATTTAACATTCTGTCCAGCATCTAAGAGGAATTTCTACAAATTTCTTAGCCTCCCCCTTTTACAAAATTTGACATAAAAGTTTAAAAAATTTCCTTAAAATTACATTAAAAACTGCTTACATTTTCTACATTCCATTCAATATTATGAAATACACATGACTGTTGTACTATGGTGTGCCAAGAAGGTACATTAGAGAAGTATCGAGAACATTAGGCTGTAACTACTTTTTTATTATGTGTGATTACGATATTTTGTATCAAAAGCACATGGTCAGACATATACATATTCAAGAATTTCACAAAAATGCCAGAGAAGTGCAATTCAACAAAAGTTTACAAATAATTAAACCTAGAAGAAACTAACGATTTATTTATTATAATGAATATTTCAAGGCAATATAGAATGCATATAAATATGATATATCCATATTTTTTTTGGCTTTCAGCCTATGCTTTAGTGATGTCCTAAATTTTCCTGTAATGCTTTACATTTTAGAACATTGTGTCCTACATTTTGTTAAGAGCATCTGGTAACCCTAGGCATGAAGACCCTTCTGAGCAACTGGATTTAGAGGCTTCCTCTACTAAGAAAATTGCTTGATATTGTACAATTCTACATTAAAGCCTCTTTAATGCAATTATGATTCGAGCAAGGAACCTCCTAGCCTTCGTCAAGGCTTGCCTACATCACATTTTAAATATCATAATCTATGGAACATCACATCTGCTCTTGAGAATTTGTGCCAGAATGAAAAAGTTTGTGCATGAACAATTAGTTTGAGATAAGTAGTCCTCTATTCTGTGCAACTCTCTGCCACAAATTTTAATAATTGCAAGTATGGAATTCCTGAGAGAGATTCACTTTAAGGGGCAAGTAAGTGTTAAATTCACATTATGTAGCATACCTACACATTTTCCTTGTCTTGTGTAACTGTACAAATATGTATAAACATACATAATTCTACCACACAGCTACATACAAAACGTGTGCACCCAATTACAGAGGTAATACACTTCTCACTGCCAGAAAATGAAAAATCAATTTAACAAATTTGTGAAATTACTTTCTTCATCACTACTTCTCACACTTTACAGGGACATGAAATTAACGTTAAGTAATTTGAGTAACCTCTTTCTAGGTAAGGGACAATATATGACTATAATAGAGATGTACCAATGAATTGGAGAGTTTGATTATTTTAAAATGAGCAACACTCCATTTAACCACTTGCCTGGGAATGCCAGTTAGGGAAGAGCCTTTGAAAAATTATCACTCCTTTAAGATTACTATTCCCTGATGGTTTGGGCAGTAAGCATGAAGTGCTTTTGTCAAGCTTGTTGTTAAAGTAAATTATGTAAATAAAAGACAGGACAATCCCAGTCAAGCGATCAAAGAAACTGTATAAATACTTTAAGAGTGGGGTTGTTGGGAAATTTTTTACACTTTCTAACATTCCATTCAATAAGTACAACTGTAATTTTAATTATTCATAAGTAATCTCATATTGTTATACTTCAGATACAATTGATGAGTTAAAAGATGCACTGCAACCTCAATTGACATTGATGTACATTTACAAGAAAAATACCTATAAAAATATTTGAGTATGGAGTATAACTATACATATTAACTGAAATAATCTGACCAACTACATGCAGATGAAGTTGGTGGTGATGGAAAAAAAGGAGTTTGAGTTTGAAAGCTTGTATTAAACTCTACAGGAGAAAAACTGTATCCTGACCCCACAACCCTGACTTTGAGTGGCACTAAAATATATAACTCGTGAGAAGCAACAAGAAAAATCGCCATTAAACACCAGCACCAATGATTTCATTGTTTTGTCTAAAGCAAGAAATTGAAGTTCCTATGTGCTCTTCTCTTCCTTTTTCAGATTCCACTTATATCTGTAATTGGAAATAACACATTTTTAGCTCTTAGGAATATGTATTATGGCCTACTTTGAATTTTTCATCATGAGTATGTGGCCATGGACTTACTTTACTGCCCGGGAAAGCTGATATGAGCCAGTAAGAGCAACAAAGATGTTGACACTGAATAAGCCCCAATTTTTTGGAATAATGACCAGTGAATAGCGAGACCAGATCACTCCTGTGGCCGCTAGGGCTCCTGACTGTGGTATACTCAGTTTCTCAGCAGGTCGTGTAAGATCGCCAAGACCTGCTATCACTAGACCCTATCATAAGAAAACAAAACATTTTTAATCATGTAAATTAGCAAAAACAATTCTATACATGGTTCTGTAAACACGAATACAGTTGATCTCTCACATTCTGTAATAATTATGCTTTTGTATTATGTCAACAAAAATAACAAGAGTGTAAAATACAATGGAATCTTTACAGATTACCTGTTTAGTAATGGAGGAAAATATGATTAAGACAGAACAATTGCTTCCTCATGTGAAAAAATGTATAACTTTAAAAAAATTCATGCATTAACTTCAATCCACAGTTTGATGTGCCTTTCTATTTTCTCTATTTCATCCGCTCATGATATACATGATTTCATAATTGTACCTAACTACAAAACAATCTGGATAGCAATGCTTGTTTCATCACTGCTATACATGTCCTAAATATGCCATTAAAGAAGGATTTGCAGAAATTATACTATCATATATAGTAATTTCATTAACCTACACACATGGCCCAAATGTTATTTTTAACAGGTTCCCAGAGACAAGTGTCATGTAAAGAAGGTGAAAAACGACTGCAAAAAATTAATTCAGCAACTGGAAATTTGAGATGCAACCTTGTTAGAAGAAAAACCAGTAAAAGAAGTTTAGGACAAGAAATTTCCATAATAATTTATGAAAAAGAGAATAAATAATTGAAGTTGAAAGATGCTCCATCATCATAGAATGTGTGTGGACAAAAATCTAGATCCCATCAAGGGATCCAACTAAATCTACGAAGTAAATAAGACAATACAGGGTGTGTTTAAAAGAAAATTGTCATTAATGTGGCCATAGTGAGAAGCTTGAGGATCATTTCTTAAAGTTTTACCAGATTAATAGAGTTTGCAAGTATTCATTCTAAAGTTTATGACACAAAAAAGGTATGTGCTTTATTTCTATCCCTCAATAATGTTTTTGAATCAGTGATAACAGAAATAGAAACAAACAAAGAAGCAACTTTGGGCTTCATTTATGTAAAACTGCTGCATTAGGAACTGGAAGTGAAAGGTAGTATTCCTGAATGTGGATGAGGAGCATCTTTTTAAGCTTTCCAGTGGTTGTGTGATACATGTAGACAAAGAGGTCACCAATCCTCTGATTCTGCTATTAATAATTGCGGCTCAACTATTCAGAGAAATCATGGGAAGCATAGGAGAGGTTATGATGAATGGATGGCCAGCTCAATCATGGCTGAGGTTGTCGAAAAAATAATTTCCAGTTACAGAGATGCCTAGAAGGCAAAAGCAAGAGAAGAAACTTGAACCCCAGAGAGAAATGTCCTAAGAAAATAGGAAGATTCAGATGTGATTGGCCCAGTAAGTCCCAAACTAATAATGGGTAAACATTTTCAAGTGTTGGTTGATAATTATTCTCACTTTCTGAAGGCAAAATATTTTTAAACAAAATATAAGGCAGAGAGAGATGTAATGGACATCATAAAGATGCAACATCAAAAGAAAATAAGATAAATATGGACTGACAATGGTGGTGAATTTTCAACAAACCATTTGAAAAATGTTTGTGCATAAAAATTACTTCAATCACAGTATACCATGCTCTACTGCCCTCAACAAAATTGTGTGACAGAATGCTAATGGATAAATTGAGGAATAAATTTGCTATTACAGTAACCTATGGAAAACTGTTTAGTTGTAACACTGCCAAAGGAAAATAAACACGATTCATGGTTGGCTACTCCATGGGTGGATACTACCTACACGACCATGAGAAAAGTATAATAAGATAAACAGATGTATCAAGAATATACAACTGAAGATGAAGGCAATTTTAGTGGAGGAGGTAAACCCAACTAATTATTTGGAATAGTATGAAATATAGTCTATTTATTGCCAATTTACCAGTGAATTAAAAACCTACAATAAAGAGCAATAAATGGAGAAGGAATTGAACTTCCACAAGGAACTAAAGACAAAATAATATGGGACAAAAAATTGGCTCAACCAGTTACTATGGGCTTCCAAGTTCAAGGAGGAAACCCCTTTAATCCCATGTATTACCCTGTCATAAGGATAGACACCATTAGAATGTCATTGGCTCAGTGCAAAACAATTGGTTTGTCAGGCAGATAGACATCCTAATAGCCTTCTTGAATGCATAGCTAGAATCAGAAATTTATATTAACCTCTTGACTACCATGAGGTATGCTGTGTACGTGCTTGGAAATGGGAGAGGGGTGGGGGAGAAATTAGACAAAAGAGAACTATGAAAGGATTGATTTTCTTTAAAAGTTCTTACCAAAAATGGAATTGTATTAAAAAATACATAATAGCCTGGCATTTACACCACCAAAGGCATACGAGATAATAATCGTAATGCAAAACATTGATTTCACATACGGAAAGTCAACAGAAGGAAGGAATATTTACTGGTGGTGATATTCTTGGTGGAGTTATTTGTACATCCTCTTCATTGTAGCTGTCTTTTCCTTGTAATAGAGCCAGGGAGCCAAGAGGTCAAGAACCCATACAGATACAGAGGTGAATCCTATAGCCAATAAAAAAAATATTGGCAGGATTCATTTCTGTATCACTCACAATCAATAACTTACACCTTTTGACCCATACCAAGTTAAGGTGAAAGAGTGAAAAGCATTAAAATGAAATCAAGCCTTGTTAGAGGCTAAAATAATCCCCAAAATTTTGGAACAACAAATTTAATCAAGTTGCATTGAGAAATAGAGTTAAGAGATCTTGGTAGGATTTGTTTTTTAATAGGAGAAAATGAAGCAACAGATTGGGCTTATTGGTTAATAGATCTAGTTAAGTGTACAATTCTAAAGCCAATATGAAAGTTGAAAACACCAATTTTGACATCACAGATATATCTTTTGATTCCAAGTTTGTGAGGGAAAAGCAGAGGGAAGGAGATTTACAAAAGGCACAGAGCCAGAAGGCTTTCAAAAAAAGGACAAGATAGAAACCTTTTCTACCATATGTCAGAAGCATTATTCCAAATATCCATTATCTTTGATACCATATTTTTTATGGTTTGTCTACATGGTGTTGAAGTGCATCCCTCTAACACAAGTGACAATCACATGCCTTGCAGAATTACCTACTACTCAGACTCTTACGGATTCATCAAAGAAGTGCGGAAATTAATTTACAAGAGAGAGGGATGAGTAAAGAAATTAGGAACATGTTGATACCTTGACAATTGTTTTTATTTGGCCACATAATGAGAATAAAAGAATACAAAGGGAGAAAAAATGATCTGCTTCATTAAAAACTGAAGAGAGAGAGGTCCAGGAAGAATGTACTTATAAGGCTAACGAATTTAAAAAATTGATTAGAATGATAATACTAGTAAATGTGTGTTTTGTTCGAAGCAGCATTTAGTTCACGCGAATACAGCTACAATGATCAGGATGTACAAAGAGCTCCATCAAGATTATCACCACCAGTAAATATTCCTTCCTTCTGTTCACTTTCCGCATTTAAAATCAATGTTTTGCATAGAATCGTAAAATGTCAATATATCCTTCAAATTCTTTACTGACAACATATAAAGGAATTCTGGTATGGATAAAACAGAAATATTGTCATATACATTGGTTAAATCTCTACAATTAAATGCTTTCAATGCGGCTGGAATTTACCATTGCTAATCAGCTTACCCATTTAAAAACTGGAGCCCAGAAAAATACCGTCTTTGGACCTGTGAAGGTATATGAAATGTTTGTAGTACATTCTTAGAGGTGCTAAAAAACGAATGTACACTTCGATGGAGAAAGCATTGAATTAAACAACATTCAATAGAAATAAAAGAACTCACCAGCAGGATGAACCCATAATGGTTGCAACCTTGGAGGTACAAATTTATCTACAGCTGAAATAATTTTCCTGTACACGAGAGCCATCGCTGCTTTCAAAGAATTTTAAAGACTTATCTTAGAATACCTGACCTTGATAACCGGGTTACTGTTTTACATCTGGTTCAAATCTACTCCCCCTCCTACTTCACCAAAATTCAATCGAAATCATCGACATCGTAGTAGATTAATCTCGAGTTATTTCGATTACGGTGAAGTTGGTTGTTTACTACGGAATGGTGTATACCAACTCTTGATATACACATAGCTAGACTTTGTTCACTTGATTCCTAAAATATCATTAACGTTGGCTAATGTTTTTTAACCAGCTTTTGAGGACAATTAAAATAAAAAAACCTTCGGAGATAAAAACATTTTTTTCCTGTCACCAGCTGTCGTTTTGGATATTTTACTAACTTCCAATGCAGTCTCCAATTTCACTAAGATACCATTCTTTTATCATTTCATTTGCTGATATTTTTATTGTTTAGTTTTTCGGAATAGAGCTAGAAAACAACAGTTGGTAGTATTTCATATGTGATGCTTCTGCTTGGAACGAATTGGGGGAGTATCCCCTCAGTTGGCAAAACCGATTATCCCAAGAAATGTGAGTATCGTAATTCGGCGTCGGGGAATGAAAAAAGTGGTGGTGGTAAAGCGGGCCAATAACAATGCCTACTAATTTTGAAGTTAAAGGCGAAATAGAGATTGTTTTCGTAAGTATGATTGACTAAAGGCGTTATGCATGGCAAAAAATAGCAATAATTGTGTTATACTAATCGGAAATTTTTCAGGATGAAGAGGATTTACCTTATGAAGAAGAAATTCTTCGCAATCCGTTTTCAGTGAAACATTGGCTTCGATATATAGAGCACAAAAAAGATGCTCCTAAACAAGTTATAAATATTATATATGAACGTGCCTTAAAGGAACTACCTGGAAGGTAATTGCCTTACAATGAAATTCATATAAGGGTTGTTTACGGATTTCCCGCGCTTATGCATGTTTTATTTTCGGGGTGGGCAAGACAAAAATTGGTGGACTGTACCTGGTTTTCACTTTTCTAGAAATCACTATAATGCTATCCCATCATCACTACGTTTGTATCAGGGTAGTAAAGGACTAACTGTGCCTTCTTTCACTCGGGCTAATTGCCACATCATTCGTTTCAGGCCGCTATTCTTCCTCTCCCTTATATTTTTCATTTCATAATTCCATCGATATATCTATTTGTGCCGTTGATCTTTAATGAAAGTGTTTTCTATTTTTTACTCTTACCCAAGACCAAGTGACTCTCAAGTGCTTTTGCATCCTGTAAGATGATCTATGAAAGCATTGTCATATAGAACAGTGGTTCCCAACCTTATTAACATTCCTTTCCACATTACACCACCTCAGTAAATCCAAAGTATCATGAAAAATCTCAGTTTTTCTAATTGACGTACTTTTATAGTTGGAATTACCTAGGTTTTACCTGAGTGATTGATGTACTTTTTATGAATTTAATAATGATTTTAATTAAATAGAATATTTTTTAATTGGTATTTAAGATTATGCATTGGTCTAAATAAAAATAAGCTCTTATCAGACTCTCAAACATTTTTTATTTAAATAATGTATCTACTCGTTTACCAACTTATATGATTTAATATCCCAGCAATGGGACGCATCCCACCGATTGGGAAACACTGATCCAGAGGATTTTTGATGGTTTTCACTAGTAAATTTTTATAACTTTAAAGGATGGATGATAAAAGGTATAATTTTCATGTTGAATATAGGTATAATTCTTATAAAATATTGCCCATAACTTTTTTGAACACTTGCTTTGTTCAGTTTTAACTTATTTTTATCTTATTTTGTTTTTAGTTACAAGCTATGGTACAATTATCTGAAGTTACGAAGGCGGCAGATCAAAGGACGTTGTATCACTGATCCTTCTTATGAAGATGTCAACAATGCATTTGAGAGAGCCTTGGTTTTCATGCACAAGGTAATTATCTGAGCAACTACATAGTTTGATATTCATGCAGAGCATTCAGCATTTAATTTGTTTATTTATCATTTTAGATGCCTCGAATATGGCTAGACTATTGTCATCTTCTTGTTGATCAGAAAAGGGTGACTCGGACCCGACAGGTGTTTGACCGCTCCTTGCGGGCTCTTCCGGTGACACAGCACCATCGAATTTGGCCCCTCTATCTGGAGTTTGTTCGTTCTCACCACTCACATGAAACTGCTGTCCGTGTATTTCGAAGATATCTAAAGGTAAGGGGGATCTGTGTACATTATTTGTAAAGGTAATGTTATGTGCATGTTTTACATGAGTGATGATTTAAATAGGTAGTCATTATTATTCATACTTATCATTTACATACGTATCATATGTTGTATCAAGTAATGTTCCTGAACTTGGTTGGTGACGTACTCACTCTTATTAACTCATTTCCACCCAAGTCTATAAAAAAAATATTTATTTGTTCAAGAATTGTCGATAACTGTAATATAAAATGGTAAATTTCGTCATAAAGAGTAGCAGGGATTGCTTAAAGGTGGAATATCCATTTTTGTTATTATTATAAGTGATTATTATGCAATTTTTTCACATGATTTCATTTTTAACTAACATATGATTTTAAACAAACTGATTTCATAAAATATTACCTCGTACATCTTGACGAAAAAATGAACTACATATTTTTTTGCAAATTAAAAAAATAATGTGTTTGGAGGTCAATGTTGCTTGTTGCAAGCATGAAACACGTTACAAATATTTGGTCATAAAGAGTTGTGGGTGTGATGAAGTATTTAGGAAAACAGGATACAATGACTAAACCAGTAGTGTTGGAGGTAATCCACATATTGACAATTTGGCCTGTCTAACTTCTCAAATGTAGATGATGGGATAATCTTTGGACCAAAGATGTTTGCTACCACTCTGAAATTGATTCAAGAACAGTGACCTCAGAAGTTAGCCTAATTTATCCTTGAGGTTGAAAACAATTATGAGTTGTTTTAGGAGAAAATACCTTAACAAGAGGATGATTTCACTGTTTTCAATTATTTTTAAAACTGTCTGTTATGACCAAGCAGTACCCCATTCATACTTTTTATTTTATAGTTTTGTGTATGTAATATTTTTGGTTGTATAATGTTAGTGAAGTGTTTAGTGTGCAGATATTTTTGTGATGCCAATACGTGTTTGCTCTCTGTTTAGGGCTAGCAAATGACAAAGCTGTACATGCCTTTTGACAATTCAGTATGTTCCCACAGTGAAGGTCCTATATATATTTCCTTAAAAGTAAGAGAGAATTGTCACCCATTCTAAGCAGCAGACCACAAAGTTGTGGTTCCAAATTTGTGGGTCTCTGGATGTCATTATCTAAAACAAGGATATTTGTATTTCTGAAATACCTATCAGCTTTATCGTGAAAAATGGGGTGGACAAATGAGGGGATCTGCTCCCTCTGCCTCCTTAATGAATCATGTATTTCACAGTCTGGCGAGCCATTTACAAGGTGAGCCATAACCTCCCACCTGGCAAAAAAAATCTTGAGGCTACCAATTAGCATTTGTTCTTAAATTTATCCTGTTCAGTGTGCTCATTGATAAAATTTCATTATTTATTTTATTTCCATAGCTCTGTCCAGAGGATGCTGAAGACTATATAGAATACTTAATATCTATTGGTCGGCTTGATGAAGCTGCTGTGAAACTAGCATCAATCGTGAACCGTGAGGAGTTTGTATCCAAGCATGGAAAATCAAACCATCAGCTGTGGAATGAATTGTGTGAACTTATTTCTAAGAACCCAGATAAAGTCAGGTAAGCTCATTATTATGCATTGCTGTTATTGTGCAACAGTATTATTGTGTATGTAAACTACCCCTTTATTCAGGTCATGTCATTTATTTTTTCAATATCACTGAACTTCCCCAATATTCATGCACCTCCTTATATCTACATATCTACTTCCTTAATCCCAGTGTACCCTCTTGTCAAGATGCTCCATTCCATGTCATTTTAACCAGACCATGACCCCCAATTCCTCAGATTTTGATGACACTTGTTACATTATATCCCTTTCCTGAGTTAAATAGCCACGCCAAATTTTATGAGTATTTGCGATAGATTTTTTTTATGGCTTCTCATACTTAAGGAAATTTTCTATGTCTTCCATTTCCTAAGTTTTCCACACAAGGTGTACATTCTTGGTTTAAAAAATTGTATCTCGCTCTCTATTCGTCAATCAAAATTCAAATTAATTAAATGCTAAATCAGTCCTCTTATGAGGATTTAGCTTTTTCATAAGTATCAGTGATTCAGAAAAATATTGCTTGTTGCTCTAAAATAATTGATTTTGTCCCAAGGAATTTTATAATGTTCTATCAACAATTTTTGGATAAAAAAAGTAACCATTGTTTAAATTATCAATAAAAGGGTATGTGATAATCTTAGCATTTTTTTCTAATGGTCTTGAAGTATGTTCTTTCATTTACAGGAATAATAATTATGGCTTTTGCATACCTTCTTTGTCAGTTGTATATATTTTTGTGCAATTTTTGGTAAATGACTGCCAGATGAGTATTTATTAAATATATACTTTTTTAAAAACCTGATTCCTATGAAACAATTGTGCCGAAACATTTTTAGAGCTAAAAATTTTGTCTTTCGTCAAATGAACTTTTTAACTATGCATATTTATGATTTTATTTGGGGCGTTGTTTTTTCCATCAAATTTGTACATTGTGTTGAGGTATTGTGCATTCTCCCATCTCCCATGTGGGGATGATTACAACAGCAAGTATTTGAGGAAATTGTACTGGACAGGAATTTTCTCGCCTTGGGCAATGAAATCATGTTGATGGTCCATGAGGATGTAGAAACTTGGCAACAATGTCTCTATCATCCTTAACTACTTCAGATATCATTCAAAGTTCCACATTTTGTCGTTCACAATCGTTTGGCTATTCCCCCAATTTCATCATAATCTGACTTTCCATGACTTTAACAAAAAATTGCGTGGAGATCTTCCTCCTGCAGACACAGGTTGAGAAAATTGTGTTTACTTTTGTACTGTGCAGTAGAGCCATCACTAAAATAATGAATTTCTCTAATGTGCACAAAAGTTACTTTAAGGGATTCAACAATTATTTCCTAAATTTTGTAAACCATACTTACATCGCGTGCCCGGTTATCAGATATTATGCAGTACGATGAAAACATTTTTTCTCCACCAGTGCTCCAGAAGTGTATTACTCAATGGTGCATTAATCAAATTCCAGTGATAGCCCTGGGCCTCATATTTGTAATTGTAAAAGGGTAGTTTTTACTGAAGTACAATGTAACTATAGAATTATATGAAGGCACATTTTCTGTCATAGTTCTAAAATATGAAGTCTGTGACTTGGTTATGAAAGAGTGTGGAATCAGTTTTTCTAACTTGCTGGCTCATTCTCCAACAAAATCATCCACTGTGCATGAAATTCTTATCATCTGAGATCAAAGAGTTGAAACCCATTGAAGATACTCAATGATATCTCTCTCATCACATTCTTCAAATTTTGATTCTTTTAGAAACTTCCAAGATTTTGCTCTGGTGGACATTCACTGCATTGTCTCAGCATGCGTTCCTACTTAATATCTTCACATAATAGCAACTTTGTGAGCTCCTTGTAGGCATCTTCAATTTGTGCTGCTTGAATTAATATGTTTGCATTTTGGTGTATTCTGCATACACTCACAGAGTGAGTGCCCCTGCCACCTACTAAATCATACCACTTTGGCAATAAGGAACAAAATTTGGAAAACCCCACTTCAACAGCTAGTTACTCCTACATAAAAATTTAGTATAATTCAATCAAGTCACCTTAAATCAATTTTTTCCGCTCATTTTGTGTATTATCCTATGCTTACAACATCTTTAATTCCAGGCATAACTCTAGATTGATCATCACTCCCATAAACTTTCCTCACCAAATTTGTGATGTCAGGTCTATTTCTTTCCACATCATTATGAAGTTAAAACCCTTTACCTTTAAAAAGTCATGGAACTTCATGGATAGAATAGTCTGGCTCATTAAATGACAGTTTCCTGAAACAATTTTTCCCTTCCATAAAAAGGTTTTTGGCATTCACTTAGGGCATTCAATTTCAAAGGAGAACAACTGACTTCAGTGACAGGTACATAAAGTTTTTCAATTGAATCTTCTTTCTGTAAACCTGTTACTTATGGAGTTAAACCAATGTCCTCGATGGCAGCTTGATTGTTCTCACATTCATTGCTGCTTCCTTCATTTTTTTAATAAAATACCTCTGCATCATGAACATAGTTTTTGACCAGGTTTAACTCTTTAGTCCTTTAAAAATAGGTCTTTACATTGTTGCACAGTCCCACATGCATCCTTACATTTTTGCTTTCACAATTTAAACAGGCTTAAAATTATTTTATTTGTAAAATGCAGAAGAGTTAGCACTATGAAGTCATTATACACAGTAGCACATATTGCACACAATTTTACTTGGGGTAAAGCTTGAGTGAGCCAACTATTGGGGATAGGGCTAATACAATATGACACAAAGTGGACAAGTCAGGAGAGCCTTTGATTGCTGTGGAGACATGGGCAATCTCCTTCAAAGTAATAAGAGTTAACCCACTTTTGAGGCTATTACGTGTGCATGATTACCAAATCACTATTATAAGATAATAAAGCAAATTGTTGTTGATATTAATATAATTTTTTATTGACCCATTAATTCCTGAAATTTATTCTTGAACACTAACGTAAAAGAGCATTGTAAAAATTATTTTTATTTGATTACATATATCCCTTATGACTTTCATACGAAAAAATTAATTTATTTAATCCCAATAATTATTTTAAATGTGAGGTAACAAATAGCACTAATGATAAGTAAGATACTAATATTAAATTACTAGTTATCTATGTTTTTTTTCACAAAATGTTGATAAAATATTTTTAATATTCTTTGGGACTACAGAACTCATTTTAAGAGTATGTCCAATTTGCTAGTAGAATCCTCATACTCTGATTGATTGAGCTGTAAAAGATTTTGAATGTTGATTGATTAGAGAGTGAGTCACCCATCAAGAAAAGTGTCATTTCAATCGAGAAAGTCCAACTTTTGTGGCAAGCTTCAGAATGGTGGGCATTGAGAATATCACTAAATTTGAGATTCCATAAAATAAAATCTATTATAAATAGGAAAATAAGCTTGTTGGCAGAACTTTTTTTATGGTTGAATTGATATGGAATTTCCCTTGATTGGAGCAACATACTACTGAAACATTTATATTTTTTGATAATTTACATCAGAAATGAATTCTCATCTTCATATGTATGGATAGTAAAATCTTTTACAACCATGTTTTATTTAGGTCCTTATGTGTAGATGCAATAATTAGGGGAGGTCTACGCCGCTACACTGACCAACTAGGTCACCTGTGGAATTCCTTGGCTGATTATTATGTCCGCAGTGGTCTCTTTGAACGGGTAAGTGATAATTAGATTTACAGTATCAGGCTTAATATAGTGGAAGGAATCCATAATTAAGAAAGCATATAGCACTTTTCCACAAAATAAAGTTTTATTGTACAATGCACGTGTTTCAACTCACAGAGCCATCACCAGGTACAAGACCAAAACATTTTGCGGAAAAGTGCTATATCCTTTCTTTATTAAGTGATAATTATTGAACATGTAATAACTAATTTATTGAACGTGTAGATCTATTCTACAACATTCACATATTCATTATATCCTTTAATTATTATGCATGAAATTGAGTATGTAAATGTTAATCGTTTGCCCTTTTTATGCTCACTCTAATAATCTTCAAATGTGCCTTAACATCAAATGGTGTGATTGATGTTTCATAGGCAAGAGACATTTATGAGGAAGCTATACAGACAGTCACCACTGTGAGGGACTTCACACAAGTGTTTGATGCCTATGCACAGTTTGAGGAACTAAGTCTAACTCGGCGTATGGAGGAGGTGTCAGCTAAACCCATCTCTACTGAAGAAGGTAATTATTGAATATTTAGTGTGGTTCATTTGTAGAATTTTTTTTCAGTTAATTCACAGGTTAGGCTGGGGCTAGATTAATGGTTTGCAAAGTTTGAGAACATTTCTTATTTTTTTTTACTTTCAATCATGGTACAACTTCTACAACTGCCTGAACCCTGAAATGTCCCCAG
Source organism: Calopteryx splendens (assembly GCA_002093875.1). Taxonomy (NCBI): domain Eukaryota; kingdom Metazoa; phylum Arthropoda; class Insecta; order Odonata; family Calopterygidae; genus Calopteryx; species Calopteryx splendens. The sequence continues at coordinate 108,823 of LYUA01001684.1, read as the reverse complement.
CCAGCAATCTTGATACATAACTACACACACAAGCAGCATGGTTTCATGAGTAATACTATTGAAGGCAATATCTCTGGATTAGATATCGGCATTTCTTTTATTGCTTCACATTGACAGCACATTTCTAATTATTAATAGCCCAACTCCACATCTCAGTAAGGAAGCATCTCAAATCTGGATGAAACATTTCCAGAACACCTTGCTCATGTTATATCATTGGGTGTGATATTTTCATATCACTCTTAACTCTGCATTTGGTTAATTATTCTCTATCAACCAATTAATTTGAGTATTGTTTTACTATAATAATATTCCTGAGTTATCAGAAAAAATCATTTTCTCTGTGTATACATTGCTTTCAGATGAAGTAGAATTGGAGTTGAGATTGGCAAGGTTTGAGCACTTGATGGAGAGGCGATTACTTCTTCTCAATTCGGTTCTCCTTCGGCAAAATCCTCATAATGTTCATGAGTGGCATAAACGTGTCAAGTTGTTTCAAGGGAAGCCCCATGAGGTAAGTGACACAACCATTATCTTCATCTGCTGAATACAACATTTACTTTAGTCGTACCACCTGTATGTAAAATAATGATAAGATTGCTTAAGCACACTTTGTCACTAGACTAAATTCCAATGCTGACCTCGGTGACAAATTCTTAATCATTGTAGATAATTAACACATATACGGAGGCAGTGCAGACTGTGGACCCCAAATTGGCTATTGGCAAGCTTCATTCCCTTTGGGCAGCATTCGCACGATTCTATGAGGACAATGGTCAAATTGAAGATGCCCGCATCATTTTAGAAAAAGCCACTCACGTACAATATCAAAAGGTTGATGACCTTGCTTCCATCTGGTGCCAGTGGGCGGAAATGGAGATTCGCAATGAGTAAGTTTGCTTGATTGCAACTGAATGGTGCATATTGTTACATTTTACTTGTATGTTATTTGAGGGTGAGAAATGAAATTGGGATGGAAAATTACAGTAGAAAAACTTCCATGGGTTGCCGTGTTTATTTTCTGAGATACAGTTGATTTCTATATCTTCCTTCATAAATTTTCATTGAAAGAATAATTTGTTTTCCCTTAATTATCCACTGTGAGTGTCAAAGTCTGGTGGGCTTTTTGGTGGTAACAAGTGCTTCCCAATTAAGGACATGGGTTAAAATCCTTGTGATGGCAAATTTTTCCATGTCATTCCAATCCCTGCTTGAGAACTGAAACTGTGCAACCCATAGGCACAGTTTTTTTAGAGAGCAATCGCCGGAAGGTTGGTTTGACAGGTGAGGGTAGAGCTCACCCAATGCTAGGCCCAACGGCGTGTGAAATTCTCATGTCAGGGTAGGTTGTCCAGTTCCTTTCCCTGTGCCACCTGTGGTTTCCCAGGATACACTGGTACTCAAAAAATCTCACAGCTTGGGTGAAGCTGAGGGTGCCCAGAAGTGTCACTTGGAATGGAACCCAGGCCCTCTGGCTCAGCGCTCCGGTTAGTTGTGCAGCAGTTTTAAGATCAGGCTAAAGGTAATTCCTAATTTTCTCAACCCTTGCTCCTTTCTCTATAATCCTGCCCACCTCTAAATTACTTACTTACCTCCGAATTTCATGAAGCATCTCAAGTCAGTGCAACAGAATATTCCCCTAATATCTAATGCCACTGATCTGGTGAATTTATGGGAATAAAAGGAAGGAACTCATTTACACAATTTGTCTCAGCATGGAATTGGAAATGTGGAAGACAGTCAGTAATGGTGATGGGAAGGGGAGGTTGTTATGATGACAAGGACAGCATATTGGAGAGGGGACAGGGAAGCACTTGTTCATCGCAAATATTTACATTTAAATCATTTTAAATATAAAATCTGATGGATTGTGAATTATTGAGGCTTATATGTCGTTGCTGTTGCACGAAATGTCAGGGAAGGAAATCATTAGGGGTATCAATTAAACAGAATAGCAATAAGCAATCATTACAGACTACCTAATAATTAACGGAGTTAAGTTGAAACTTTTAATGTAAATTCCTAAAGCACGGTTTATGCACCTCTATTACTATATAGCTTTAAATATTTTTAAGTTTAGTAAATACACTATGGTTTCGTGCCTAGTTATGAGGCCTGGTGTCTCCTCAGGAATGCACATAAATTCTGAGCTGTGTGAAACTCTTCATTGAATTTCAATATTTTGGAATATCTGCAAAGAACTTCTCACATATCATGCATGCTGCAATTTTTTTTAGTGAAATAGAATTTTGTCCTACTGCATCAAGTGTAGTTAATCACCTGGGTCCAGTTATTTGGGATATGTATCACACACTGCATGCATGCGGTCCTATACATTTTGCTCTGTATATCTCTGGCATAACCCTAGATTTTCTCCACTTTGACAAAACCACCTAATCCCCTCTCCCCCTCCTTTAGCCACCTTCCCCTCTCCTACTCATATTCCTCCTCCCCTTAACTCAGCTTTGAGCTGAGTCATAGAAATTCCTTACATGAACTTTCTGCTGAGGAGGTTCCCCAATCTTTTCTGGGACTCAAAAGATGCAGAAATGTAGCCAAATTGTATAATTGCGATTGCAGTACCATTAAGTGGAGCAGCGATGAATCCATGATTGCCGTGCGCCCTGGGTTGACAGATACAAAGTCCTTGAAAGAAGTTTTTCCCTTATATTACACTGTACAAGCACTCTAAAGTTACTTACTTTATGATCAAACTAAAAATAATGAAAATGTTTATGAAACAGGAACTATGAAGAAGCTGTTCGACTGATGCAGAGAGCAACTGCTCCTCCTCCTAGAAAAGTTGCTTATCACGATGAATCTGAGACAGTGCAAGCTCGATTGTATAAATCTTTGAAAGTGTGGTCCATGTATGCTGATTTAGAAGAGAGCTTTGGGACATTCAAGGTAATTTCTAGTAGATTTTCTTGAGAAATTTAATTATTAAATGTTTTGTTCAATTTATAAATAATCTGGAAAAATGCCTTTTTTGATTGGTGTCCGTCAGGGTGAAACCAGGAAATGTGCATAATTATCATTTTTCCCACAAAACACCTGTAATTTATAACCATTTCGGGAATTTTTAAAATGCCAGAGACTGAATCATAATCTATACCCTGCTGAATTAGTGTTGATGTGACTACCATCTCACATAGGATGGGCCATTGGCCGGTGAGCATGATGTTTATGCCTTTTTGTTCACTTAGAAAACCATATTTTTCCAGTTATTAGGCTTCTTAAATTTAATAGTGGAATGCTTAAATTTAGTTATATCCCTACCAGACACCAGTTTAATATTCCAATACATTTCTTATCATTATTCTATTTGTTTGTCTCGCATGCCTGAAATTAATTCTTGGAATATAACACAAAATCAGTGAGGTAAAGTAATTCTCTCAAATGTTTATGTCAGAACTCAAATTTCATCTTATGAATTCAAATGACAGACTTGTTTTGCTGGGAATATCAAAACCTACCTTTGATCAATAAGCTACAAATAAAAAATAATATAATATTTATGTTGTTCTAAAAATATTTGGTCCTGTTATTTTTCAGTCATGTAAAGCCGTGTATGATCGCATAATTGATTTGAAGATAGCAACTCCTCAGATTATTATCAATTATGGATTGTTCCTTGAAGAGCATAAGTACTACGAGGAAGCTTTTCGAGTGAGTATTTTTATACATTCTAGTGAAGAAATTACTTGTTTTTTAAGCCAGATGAATGACTACCTTTGACTTGATTCATATTAAATGGTGACTATTTCTGGGACAAAGATGCCACATGTGGCTAGGAGAAAGGAGTTATATGCATTGTATAAGTCCTGATTCATGTTTACAAATGTAATGGTTTTGTTGCTTATCATGGATCTTGTTAACCTTTTTTCACAGCATGGCTGACAATTTTATTTACTGAACCTTATTTTACCTTTGTATTCATATTGATTCATTTTCATTGTCACCTTTTGCAAGTGATTTGTTTCCCTAATTTATACGGTGAAAGTATTTTGTTTCGACCATAGCATTCAAATTGTGCTTCAGCATTTTCATATTGAGAACTTTTTTCATTTATATTTACTGCACCTGCTTGTTTAAAATATTTTTACCCCACCCTCATTTTTACATTTCCTTCGATCTAGCATATTTTTTCTTAGGTCTGTCTCCTCAATTGTGTAAATTTAAGGTGCCATTGGGCATATTTTGTGATAAAAGTGGCTCTGAATTTTTTTCTAATGTCATCATTCATCATTTCTTTTTCATGAAGGCTTATGA